>OMLB01015459.1:0-10756 GCA_900302555.1 Myripristis jacobus
TGCTTAAAACAAGAAAAAAAAAAAAAAAAAATGTGTATCACATTTGAAGGAAAAATCTGATCACTCTGACGGCCACTTTCTACTGGCTGTCTGAACGTAGTGAACGTAGAGCTGCAGCTCTGTCAGTTCCTACAAGCAGGATGTTTTCTCTTTGCTGGACAGTTGGTTGGTCTTCAGGGTCCAGACAATGTTGTTATCCTACAAGGAGAAGTAGAGCCCACCTAGCCCTGCTGGAATGTATTACTGTGGAAAATGCAGCCCCTTAAACTTCATTTCATTTCATTCAGTCATTTCATTCATTACACTTATAGACTTGTAGGAACTCAGATCTCAGATTGGATGTGGAAGATAGAAATCAAGAACAATACTAAAAAATAAAATTCACGTTTAAGTAGAATTACCATCCCTTTCAAAACTATTTGAATGAACATCAACTTTTATTAACTTTTATTTCTAAATAAAGTTTTGTGAGCTCTATGTAAGCCTTCTTACACTGTTAGAAACTCCCAATATGTTGTGCAGTTAATGCAGGCTTCATAAAACAGTAGAGTGTGGGTAGTAGATACAAATGTAAAGACTGATAATCCTCCACCACAAGAAGATTTTGTCAAAGCTAGTGTTGGGTTACTTCTGAAATGTAAGACGTAATATTACGACTGTAATCTATTTAGATTACAGACAGTGTAAATCTCACAACAGAATTCAACACTGACTGTCTAACTTTTACTAAAAGTTCTTCAATATAACTTGAATTAAGATCAGAATGTTTTGCTCAGCTGGTTGCAGGCCTGGCAGACTGGCTGCTTATAACAATGGGCATTTATTTGATTGGCAGAAGAGAGGTGGTTCTAATTCAACCAATCAGAAACAACTCTCAGAATTTGAGCTCACCTGCCAGATGAATGGATCCTGTCTAAACATAGAGACGCTCCTACCTTTGATGGTGTTGCACTCAAATTTGTCCCAGTGGCTTTGCTGAGCTGCGTCGAAATCTGCCAGAAGAAGACATTCCTGCATGGGGAAAAGCAACGCAACAGCATGAATGTTATATTCTACATATATAAGCGTTTTACTGAGAAGACTATTAAGATGCAATCCCTTTGTAATCACCAACTGTAATTTAATTCTTTTTTTTCCCTCAGTAACTGTAGCAGATTACAGTTACATTTCCTTTGTAATTTAATGACATGTAACTAGTTCCTCCCCAGCACTGGTCCAAGCCGTGCAAACTGGACATGCAGTTTTCACCTGTTTGTTGCATGAAAAGGTCTGCACCGGTACAATGTGGTTTTCCCTCCATTTTAAACACATCACATTCTGGGGGACATGCCAGTAGTGTGAAGGCTCAGCAAGAACAGTAAAGATATGTGGTATTTGTTTACTCAGCTGTCCGGTGTGCTGACAAGAATGTGTTTGTTGCCTGCGGCTGATAAGCCTCTTTAAGCGGTTTCTCCACCGTTGCCACTAAGAAATGAATGACACAAGTGTAATATGTACTAACCAAATGGACTGTACACTGCAAAATCCATGGCTGACTAGTGAGTAGCCCATGTCAGGTCCTTCATAACAGGGCTTGGTTTCCACTGTTATATTTTCTATTATGGTGAGTTTATATGATGGTGAGATTCAATTGAAAGCTGTCAGCTTGTATTTACACTGTAGTTTCTGTAGCATTATCTAGACTAGCAATAGTAGCACTGCTAGCAAGCTTACTTCTCTTCATCAGAGTTGTGCCGTGGAGGTCAGCCAAACCTGAGACACACACTTGAGAGGATTCAACTCATAGTGGATGAGCCACTTCCCCACTTTCATTTAACTGTCCAACTTTTTTGAGAATGTCAAAAATTTGGCATTAACTTGGTGTGTATCATTTCAGTGCAAAAGAATTCTTTGTGAATATTTCATATTTTCATGTCATTTATTTGCAGTGTGATTACGCTTTTAGTCTTTTTTCTTCTTAACTGAAGGTGTTACACTGCTCTAGGATCCCCTATAGCAGAAGACTTTCAGTGCAGCAGCTCATCTGCAGCAACTGTACTGGCCTTGGGCTGTTTCATACCAGAAGGCCACCGGCATTCAACCCACTGATAATTCATGCCACTTCCACAGCTCTGGATGGAAGAGGAAATTGCATTGCTGTATGTCCACATTCATATTCTATTATCTTCTAATTTTAATAAGATACAGCTACAGACCTCAGGGCAAGTGGGCAAATCAGGTCTTTGACTTACCACCAAAAGCCCTGCAATGGCTCCGCAATGTGTTGTCATTCATGTTTCAGTGAGTTCACAACCCCTGGTCAGAATAACTGTGCCCTCCATGGAACAGATTCTGAGACAGTCTGATAATTAATGTGTATGTTTCAACACTTTTTCACCGGCTTATGACTCAACATTTGTTCATAATTTGAAAATATGCACTGGTTCACCCACTGCTCAGAAAGCATAAATCCATGTGTGCTTTCTCTCTCTCTCTCTCTCTCTCTCTCTCTCTCTCTCTCTCTCTCTCTCTCCTCCAAAACACACACACACACACACACACACACACACTTCTGTTTACCTAGTACTGCCACCAGCTTTAGTGCACTTTTCACTTTGTATTTTGTCCCAGCAGCTCTAATATGGCTTCTATTAGTACCTGCACACACCACCTTTTCCTTTTAATATCTCAGCCAAGCCAAGTGGCCAGACCTTCTCAAAGTGACCCTCGAACATTTTCTCTCCATGGTTGTTGTTTCTTTTTTCCTCTTACCTATCACATTGATGAGAATTAGATGCCACTCCTCCAGCCGTGCCTGTCTCCTCTTTAATTGGCGTTTGATATTCTGCGGTTGTCATTTCGACAGGGAGAACAAGGGGTTGCCGTTTGGCGTGGCTCCTGTAAGGGGCGGGTGGCATGTCACTCAGTCTGATGGCTCTGTAATGTGTTTTGGGTTACAGACACTCCTGAGCCGCCTGTCAGTTAGCTGAACCCTCCATCTTTCCCCTTATTCAGGGAACTGAGATTTCATTTAGCCACTCCGTCCATCAACAAAATGCTGTCCTCTTGAACCTTTCACTTATAAGCTGACTGGTTTTCCTGGACGTTCTCAAAGCGTAAGTGGAAATTTCCTGACCCGAGCACCCCGCACCACCACTGTTTGCCTATTAGACCAAAAATAAACCTGAAATAAACTTTATATTTTCAAGAGCATGAGGAGGTCATTGCTGGGTGCAACACTCCAGTTATGTGAATGTGTGTATGCATGGGAGGGATGGAGGGAGTTAAGGGATTGGGTAAGGCGTAAGAAAATGAGTTTGTGTGTTTTTTATTGCTGCACAGTTATTCATGCCACAACATGGGCATTTGGAAATTGCACTCTGTGAAAATGCTGTGTGAATCCAAATTAAACAGAGAGTAAATGTGTCATCTTCTCCCTCCATCAAGGCCTGGACTGATGTTGCCCACTCCTCAAGGCAGACTGTTAAACAGCCATTTAAGCTCTGCTTGAGCTATCAAGCAATTTTATGCAATAAAATGGGCTAAGAGAGCTTCCCTGCTGCCGAGGCTTGTCCATATTTGTATTATTTCTTCCATCATTGCCTAAATTTATCCTGAATTAAAAAGGATTCTTGGCAAGTTCATCTACATAATGTTATTTATTGTCCTCCATTCTCCACTGGTCTAGCTTCAAGGACCTACCGAGCTATCTCATAGTCTATCATACACAAATTCATTACAGTGCAGGAGGGAAAGCCAAGGAGAGCCCTAAATGTAAAAAGTTCAGAGTTAAAGGGATAGTTGACCCATTTTGAAAAATGTGATATTATTTCACTCCCCCCAGCTGTTGTGTAGGACAGTAGTGCTGCTATCTTCCTCTCATTGTTACTGAGTGCTGGATACTGGCTGGATGCTCCAAATGCTAACTGTTAGCCTTCTGCCACTGAGTTGGACTCCCCCCCCCAGCTAACATTCTTAATAATGACCACCTTAATCCATCCAAAGAAGCTTTACAAATGTTGTTTTCCATAACTGAAATGTACATATGATTACTGAGCGCACACAGGCGACAGTTTTGCTCAGATTACTTTTTATAACTGTATTTTTTCTGTATCACTCCACACCAGAGGAGTGGTAGCCACCACAAAAACAGAGATAGAGTTCAGAGATAGAGATTGAGTTTGCTATAATTTGTTTTCTTTATTGGACATGCACACATGTTCAACAAAAATAGATATAGATAGAGCTTGGATCACATGAGAAAGTAGTTCTACAAATAATAATTGTTTTATTTAAAAAAAAAAAAAAATTTTTTTTTTTTATACCCCTTTGAGGCTTACATATTGTCAAACTCAAAAATTGTTGATTTAATAGTTTAAATAGATTAAGGTAGTTATTTTTACGAATCTTTGCTGGGGGAGGTCCAGCTCAATGGCAGGATTTAGCATTTGGTTAGCATTTGGAGCATCAGCCAGTATCCAGCACTCAGTAACAATGAGAGGAAGCTAGCACCACTACTGTCCTACAGAACAGCGAGGGGGGGATGGGACTATCCCTTTAACACTTGACAATGAAGAGTTGGTGTTTTTATTCTATCTCAGCCATACATTTTCTATCTAAGGATGTTCTGGACTCACAGAAAGGTAAAGGGTCAGAATTCAGTTCATTCAAGCAAAGTTTTACTGAGCCTCTAATGACTGCCTTCAGTGCGGTGCAGTAGGTCGGTTCAGACAGTCCCACGCTGGCAGCTGAGATCAGTCAATCACAAGGAGGCTGTTTGATAAAGGTTTGCATTTCTTCCTGGCCAGGCATGGGCACAGAATAGGAATCACATTGGGAGCGATAGCGAACCTTTTGGTTTCTTTTCCACCATGTTTCTGTCAGCAGTCGGCACTGTAACAGAGCCCAACGGGACCTGTCAGCAACTGTCAAAAACTCTTCACAGAGAAAATCCAGTGCCTCACTCAGTTTAGCGGAGAAACAGGGGGGGAAAATGCACACATGTGCATCAATAAACTCAAATGAATGCACCCACCCGCAGGCCTGCACACATACAGCAGACTCTTACTAACAATTCCTGGTACTCAGTTGTCCAGCCAAGTGTCAAACCGGCTTACTACAGGAGGCAGTGTCTGCAATAGCAATACTGACAGTTTATAATCAAGCCTATTGTTTGACTTGTAAAAATCAAAGCACCGAGTGAAAGCTATGGAAAGTGTTTACAAGAAAGAAAATCAATTGCAATATTGGAACTGTTATGTTTTCAGACAGTTATTTGATGTATCAACTAAATACCTGCACAGTTGGTGAGAACTGATTGCAAATACAGTGTATACCTAAGCTCTTCTTGAGCAATTGTGTACAACACATTTAGATTTCCTTTTCAAGTGAACTTACAGCTTTGTTAGCAGTTTTTGGATAAAGTGGTAAAGAGCAAGCGGCATCATCAAGAGGAAAGCTTTCTGTTAATAAGCACCTAGTGTTTCGGCACTCTGCCATATATCCATATGCATTTATCCTTATGGGTTATAAACATTAGATTTGTAACCTTTGTCACCATTGAAAAGACATTACATTATTTTAAATGTAAAGCAATCTACTTTTAATGACTTATGAAAGATCTGTAACATTGTTTTAGATCTTTAATGTCTTTCATAACACTTACTAAATCTTTTATGAATGCCTGATTCAGATGTAATTCTTCTGCATGTTCAGACACACACAAAACATGTTGCAGAATCATCCCTTTCACTTATTAATGCTTCCCATGTTGCCTAACAGAATGCAAGTTACAGTTATTTAACATTAAATTAGAGCCAGTACAGACAGTTCACGCCAAAACACTCAAGTCATCACACTGTGCCTGATCCAATGCCATGTATATGTCACCATCTGATAATTGAGGAATAGGATAGAGATGTCAACTGTATGTCATTGCCCAAATGTGTTAAGCCGGTGGAGTTCATTGCGATCAAGATCAAGCACGTCAGCAGTCTCGCCACCGCAGGACAAGACTGTGTCTTTATTTTGGCTTCAGTCAAGGCTGCAAGGCTGAACTTCCTTGTTGAAGTCAAACTGACAACGATTTGAAACTTGGGAGTGCTCTCTCTGGCTTTGTCTATCTGCCTCTGTCTCCAGCTCTGTCTTTCCATCAGATCAGCATGATGAAATAGTGGACTGCCAAGCCACAGGCATTTAACAACATCTGAATAGCTGCCAGCCATCTCATATGAGATTTTCAAGACAGCAAAAGAGAAGGCCTGCAATTCCTCAGATCAGGCAGTGCTCTAGATGCTGCCAATCTACTGAATGCTCTGCCTATTAAAACCCTGCTGGGAAGGAGGGATTTCTGAACGGACTGCTTATAATTTCCAACATGTATATATCTCTATATAAAGTGAGAAAGAAGCCATTTCTCTTGGTCTGTGGTTTCAAAGCTGACTGAAAGGTCAAAAATATATTCCCTTAGGTGCACCTCTGTGTCTCCCACATGTATATGCCAGTCTGAAGGTTCAGCATCAGTCGCTTTGATCCCTTGCCTCTAAATGTGTCTCTCTCTCTTCATTTTGAGGCTATAGCGTCATAACTCCCTGTAGTAGCTGTGAAACAGTACTAGCCTTGTCTGCCCTTTCGGAAAAAATAAACATTAAAAAAAAAAAAAAAAAACATGAAAAGGGGGTTCTCTCATGTGAAATGTCCAAAAACATGAAAACCTTCTTTTCATTTATTTTTTGTAGGGGTAAAATATGCTCAAGCCAAATGCATTACAGGCTTCCAGCATCACAGCTACAGAAGTAGAAGCTTCTGTCATCAAAGACTTGAAGGATATTTTCAGCCTTATTTTTTGCCTAGTTTTTGCCATCGTGACGATTGACTGTGTTGGAAATTAAATTGCTCACTGTAGAGTACTACATACTGTACCTCCAGGGGGCCAGGAGCACCACTGACAAATATACATATACAGAGCCAAAGGGTAATCACTGACAGCTGAATCCAAAAAGCAATTAAAACACGTCTTTTCAACACAGGAACATTCATGCTACAGCGGGGCCTTACTATATCCAGTGTCAAATTACCATTGTGTGAAAGTTGTGCATATGGCAATATTAAATACATTATTTTAATAACCTTGGGCTCATTGGCGAGAAGATCACCGATGCTGGATTCATTAAATGTTCTCTAAATATGACCTGCCAACTCTGAAAAACCACGCACGTCAACCACCATGTGGTAATTAGAGGTAGGATATTTGAGAATTTCCTCTAGGCTGTGATATCGCCCATCTGGTGTTGCAAGTTGTGGAAGCGTCTCAACACAAACACTTTTATAAATAAACATTTAAAGAACACACCTAATACATAATAAGATCAACCTATAACTACAAATTACATTGTACAAAGCAAGTACAAAATATAGTACTTTCAAACTGAAGAAGAAGAAGAAGAAGAAGAAGAAGAAGAGTAGAATTAACAAAGTAGTTCACACATTTTGAAACATGTCATATTATTTCCCTTCCCCCCTAGTTGTTCTAAACAGCAGGAGGCTAACAGTTAGAAGAAGTCAGAATGGGTGAACTATCCCTTTAAGAAGGAAGTGTATGAATACAGGTAAAATGTATGATGTGATTTAATCCCTTTTTGGATTTAACTGTTGGAGATTATTTGAAAGTGTACTGAGCAGCAGCACTCCTGGTGACCACGAAGTTGGTAGAGGTGGCCAGTGAAGTAAGTGATGAAATGTTTATCACAAAGCTACCAGAAAGTAAAAATAGTATCAACTTAGACATAGGCTGGGGCCGCTCCAGCAGCTCACTGGATAAGAGTGTGTACCACTCGTTAAGGCTGAGTCCTGATCACAGCATCCTGGGTTCAAATCCGACCTCAGGCCATTTGTTGCATGCCATCCCCTCTCTCTCTCCCACCTTCCCTGTCTCTCTCTACTGTGACTGTTAAATAAAGCAGAAATAAACTTCCACATAGGTTAAATAGCTGTACTTTACAATGTGGAGGGGAACAAAAGAAAGTTCCTTATTTTCATTTCATTTCATCACAACTGCATACCTCAGTACAAACGAGTCAAATTTTTGCCGAGTGGAAAACATGTTATTTCTATGTTTTATTTGTGCTGAAATCATGCTGCCGATGACATGAGGACAGTTTAGAAAGTCATCTAAACTTGACTTTGCTTGTTGGATCTGATAGATACATGGCAGAACAGAGATTCCACAGCTCTGTCGGAGAGGAAGAGGAATCCATTTCCTTTTTAGGGTATTGCACTGGTCTTGTCTGGCAAGAGACAGATATAGAACCACTGTACATTTGTCCTATAGATAGCCAATCTTCACCATAATAAGGGTTTCACTGTAATAATGGCTCTGCAGCATAACACCAGCTCGCTGAAAGGATGAGAACTACTGGCTGAATCATTTCTAGTGTGTTTCCCCTTTTAGTAACACATCCCTGCACTTATGTCTACACCTTCCAGCATAGAGCTAAGGAATGTTCAAAGGATACAAGATAAGTTTTTTTATTATAAAACACTTGAACCGTAAAATATTTTGAAACACTTACAAACACTGACAATACAGATCATCTAGCCCTTCAAAAGTTGCCATTCTGCACTGATATGCTGTTCTGTTCAACAATCACACAAGGATCCATTATATAAGGGGCAGGGGAAACAATTTCTCCTCTGAGAGCAGCCTCAGTAGACCAGAATGCATTGCAGCCACAAGACACGATGTGCCTGGAGTAGTGGGTGTGACTGCGATCACAGACACGACTCATGTTCACAAAACAGTTGGCTCGCAAGCTATGTTTTTATGCTGACCCACCCTTGTTTGATTGAAAGCAACAAGTTCAAGTTCTCTAGGGTTTGTCAAAAGGCATTCTGGGAAATCAATAACTTAAGCAGAAGTAAACAAGGCAAAGAGAGGGAAAGTCAATTACAACACTTAATCAGAAAATAACTCCTGGAGTGCAGTGAACATCACAGGCTGATGATATCTAACAACATAAGAATATCAAAGGCCGGTTTTCGCTTTCAAGTGGTTGATTGACTAGACATACAATTTTAGAGCTGAATGATGGATTTAAGATTATCATCTTTTTCAAAATGAAAACAGAGCATAGAGCAGCACTAGCACTTCATAGACAGATCTTTGCCAAAAGTTGAAAAATGAAAAACATGTTTAGAAAGCATGCTTGGCACAGTAGTGGGTGGACCAAAACACAATTAGCCACTGCTAACAATAATATGACTCAGTGAGTTAATCTACTTGGTTGCAACTGGACATAAGGGCCCCTTAAAGGCCCCTTTTATGTGTTTAAACAGCATTACATGTGCAGTCTGTAGCCTATATGCCTTTCTTCGGTGCAGTTTCCCTCCCTGTGTGAGCTTGTTGGACTCAGGAATTGACCCTCCACGTGTCTGGCATCTTTGCTCTTCTTATGCTCTGATACGGCCTTTGCTAACAAATGCAAAGTGCTCTGAAGTAGGAAAACACTGATTGATGCAGTCAGTTGATGATGACTGTGGGGTTGTATTTATATCACCAACACAAACATGTATTTGCATGCATCAGAATCAACCTTGCATCAGTTTGACACTTTTAGTCCTCAACAAGAAGCCAAGTCATGTGGCCCACCATATGTACAGAAAGACTTAACACTAATGCACAACTATGTATGGATATACAGTATTATATTTAGCAAATGTACTGTAAGTTCCCCCCTTTATTTTCCTATTTGAACTAGGATCTGGCTCTAGCCTATGCAGGAAACTTCCACATAGTACACTTGAAGAAACAACTTGACAGTAATTTCACAAATAACACACACACACACACACACACACACACACGCATACAGACAGAAAGACAAAGGTACAGAGACTTGGAATCTTGATAGGAGGAAGCTGCTGCTGAGAATGGCCTACATGTGGAGTTAATATATATGGAGTTAAGACAACTGCATTACTTGCCAGCTTAGCCACGGCTAGGTACACAAATATGGCACATAAGGGAAATGTCAGTGGTACTGTTTAAGCATATGCAATGAAAAGTATTTGGTAACCTGTAAAATCTGTACTCTCTTGTTTGGTCTTAAAAAAACAAAGTGCTTGGCAGACATTGTTTTTTGTTTGTTTGTTTGTTTTGCAATTTGTCTCCAGTTGGTGGTAATCATGTGTTGCTGTTGTAATAATTTATTGCTGAATATCACTAGTCCTTGAACCAGTCCATTTGAATGGTGAGTGGATGAGGGAGGAACTAGTTTCAGTGGAAGAGAGCAAGAACACAGACTTCTGACAGCCACTGAGGACAAACTTTAGAGGCAGTATTTCTGCCCAGCAGCTACTCAGACCAGCCTCAGTTCATCCAAGTCAAATGATAATGAACTAATTGTACCATGACATGTTGGTTGAAGGTAAGAAATGCTAACAGTTTCCAGGCTTTCATCTTGGAATGGATGGAAGATTGAAATGTTGGGGTCCAGTGGAAAGGTTCCCACTGTCCTCAGCATCCCTACCTTTGTCCTTAACTATGCTTTACATCTGGGCTTTAAATACTGAGTGATAAACACACTCTTCAAACTCTTGTATGGATGTTATAGGCCCCAGGGTCTCCATTAATCCAGCGTCATGAGCCAGCTATAAAATCCCCACGAATAACTGTCCATAAAGTGAGGAAAGTTGGATGCCAGGAACTTGCATAAAAAACAGAAACCTTTTACAGATCAACTCACTGGTTTCAGTTATTTCAGAAATCATGCTTTTGTCC
>OMLB01015460.1:0-11946 GCA_900302555.1 Myripristis jacobus
GGGCTGGCTCCCACCTATTTGTGTTCTTATATGTGTAGAGACTCCAGTCATTACAGCCTACGCTCACAGGATGTCCTCCGCATGTTGGTTCCTAGAGCCAACACAGATCTTGGTAAAAAAGCCTTCAGATATGCTGCCCCCTGGTCATGGAATGACATACAGAAGGATCTGAGGCTACCTGAACTGATCACTTTGGGGGAATTTCAGGCCATCTTAAAAGATCGAGAAACCAGTTCTCTTGGGCAATGTACTTGTTTTTCAAATTGAATTAGTGCTGAAACGTTTTAAATTATTTTGACCTGTCATGTGTTCTTGTGTTTATGTTGTAAGCAATTTGTGTTGCTGGCTATAGTGTGTGACAGCTGTTGTTTTGTTGTTGTATTTATTGTTGTAACATTGTTTATGCTGCCCACGTGGCCAGGTCGCTCTTGAAAAAGAGATTTTAATCTCAGTGAGTCTTCACCTGGTTAAATAAAGGATTTGATTGATTGATTGACTTCCATAAACTACTCCTTTCATGAGTACAAAATGATGAAATACATCTGGAACATCATTCATATGTTCGGTAGAAACATGTTCCAATGGCTGAGCTGCCCTCATTTACATTTTCCCTGCTTTTACCCCAGTATCATACTGCAACTCCAAACATTTTGCTGAAACAAAATGGTTTCTTATAGATAGATGAGGCAATTTGCAAATATAAGATCCAAAATTTTCATTCATTTTGACTATTCTTACTCTCACCTTTGTGCCATTGATTCACAAAATTAAGACAGATAGATAGATAGATCGATACAACATCACAGACACAATATCACAGTAAAAATAAATAAATAAAACTGAAAATGTAGACGAACATACCTAATATACATCTAGGGTCACAAAACCATTCCCTCTAACTTCTAACACTTCTGTCCTGTGCCAATGCTGCCCTCCATACAGCTGGCCGGAAAGTTGGAATTCTGACCTCCAATTTGGAAAAATGCAATGGAGTAACCATTCAAGTCGGAGTTTTGAGGAAGATTTCTCAAGATTTCTCAAATCCCAAGGTTCCAGGAGGCAGCTATCCAACATCACATCAACATGGTGACTTTGGTAAAGGCTAATCAATTACTGTTTATAATGCATTAATCATTTGCAAAATATATTTTAGTGCAGTTTTCCACAAAATGCAATTACAGTTGCTTTTACAAATGAAAACTAATTTAGTTTTTCTAAATATCTGGTTTAGTCGGTTAAGTTGCATTAAAGGGATAGTTCACACAATTTGAAAAAAAAATATATATATACAGGGTGTCCACAAAGTCTCTTAATAAATTTAAAAAGTTTTTACAAAAACAATTCTCAAAGTTTTTAATCACACTGGACATCAACGACCTGAAGCTAAAGATCACTGATGCCATTGCCACCATTGATGAGGCTCTGCTACAGTGAACATGGCAAGAAATCGAGTACCGTCTTGATGTACTTCGTGCAACTAATGGTGCCCATATAGAGGTGCATTAAATGAGGCAAAAAAAACTTCAATATCTACTCTTCATTTTGTAATAATTTCCACAGATTTGTCGATTCATTTGCTTTTGTAATAAATTTGTTAAATTGTAAAGAGACTTTATGGACACCCTGTACATTATTTCACTTTCCCCCATATGCAGGGCAGTAGTGGTGCAATCTTCATCTCAATAGCAGTCTTTCCGCTGTTGTGCCACTGCGAGTTAGGCCTGCCTTCAAGCGAGGAGGTGTTAATGGCCCTCGGCCTCCAGCTGCGAGAGCAAAAATGATTTGTGTTTTCACTGTTGTGCCGATAGCCCTGCAGTCTCATCCCATCCATGCATGCCAGTGGGAAGTAGGAGGTGAGTGGTTAAAGTCTGCAGACGCAGCACCAACTAAATACTGCAGAACTACGCACCACTGGATTATTTTCCCTTTGGATGCCACTTTGTGTGTTGTGTGCTTTAACTGTCCTATACTGAGAACTCAGTTTTTACAGTTTTTGCTGGACTTGTCTCGTTTGTCTCTACTACTCAGGGCAAATCCATCTACCACTGACTTCATGGAGAAGCACTTTTCTGACATTATACAACGGTGGCAGCACATGCTGTTAACGGTAAACCATCAACTAAAAGTCTTCATAAAGTCTATTTGCCTGTATTTAATAAAAATAATACATAGTCTATTCTCTTATAGCAAAACCAGTTCTGCATGTAATTGAAATGCATGTAATGAAAATATATCACCAATGTTATTAGGTAGCTGCTACATTATATATATGCAAGGAGGCTGCACTACTGACAGGTCTATTAGACTTGCCAAAGAAACACCAGTTTGTCACGGTCAGCTATGTTTTTTGTTGATGTTTGGCATCATGCACCTGGAATGCTTGGAGCTTGGAAATCTGAAATTTCAACTGGAAAATTCCAGCCTCCGACTCTAACTGAAACACAGCGTGAGCTCTCAGATCTTCTCCATAATTCTGTTTTGGAGTTCCGCCTTATCTGGCGATCCTTAGCCGCTTTTCCATGTAGGACGTCGGATTTCACCCCGTTCTGAGTTCAAAGGAAAGCTCAATAAATACCCAGTTCTTGTGTCTGTTTATTCCAAACAAAATGGCAACATAAATCACTTCATGTGTGCCAGAGCTACCAGACAACCAAGTGTTTAGAGCAGCAAATGTAAAAGCTTTCATGAGGTGGCTGTTGGCTGAAGCGGTGTTATGTCATATCGGTCACTGATAAAGAGCAGCAAAACGGACGTTCATTCATATGAACATGTCACAGAATATTACTTTACCATGAGGACTCAGACACGCAGACACAACATTAGACTGTGGTGATTCATGCTGCCACAGTTATGAGTAACACACAACTGTCACCATACCAGTGACAGTCCCAGGAAATGCCACCATTATCCTTGGGGTGTATTCACATGAAGGCACAGATGAATGTCCCAGACTTTTGACTGGAACTGGCTGAGCAGCACAACTGTTAGGTCAAAGTCGATCTAGGCCAGTGGTTCTGACGCTTTAGTGATCCACATTTCCTCCTGTTTCCCAAAATAATGATGTAAACAGTCTCTGTCTCTCTCCCATATGTTTGTGTATTTAATATTATGGCTGCAGTCTAAAAAAGTAATAGATTATTAATTACTTTACTTTGAGTTACTTTCTAAAACCCATATCAGCCCTTATCAGAAGGAGAATGTGAAACCAAGTCATAGAAGTACTGATCAGTGTTGGCTATTACATCATATTAAATAAAAGTTTATTTAATCCTAGACCAGCCGTCTTGGTACATCTAACTTTCTCACTGTTCCTCAACTATCATATCACAAATCTCATAGCCTAAAGTGATAAATACCCTATGAGGTTTATTCTTAGTTGCAATCGCAGCAATGTCAGTCTATGGTTTCTAGGCTGTTTAAAGTAGTCCTAACCCTAACCCTAACCCTTCAGCAGACAAGGGGCAGACTGTTCAGACCAGCCTCCACCAGATTCAGTTCACATACTTTATTTCCCCCGCTCAGAATCCATGTTTTTCAAAAGCAACATGATCTGGAGGATTTTTCCGGCTGCTTTAATGCTCCTCCTGACAATCTGCCCACCTCTGCCACCGCTCTCTCCTCAGCAGTTTCCCGATCCAACCCGCTGCACTACACAGCATCAACCCAAACATGCAAGTGAGATTTTGATCACTCATTTGATGTGATCCCATGCTCATGTAACAGAAGTAATGTGATTTTTTTATTTGAAAAGTAACTGCAATGTGATTAACGAAAATTCAAACATAATGCAGCCATCATTGCATTACTGGGAAAAGTAATCTACTTACATGCATTACTCCCAACACGGGTTGTAGTGTGTGTATGCGGTTGTGTGTACAGTAAGGAGGTGCTTCTAGTTGTTTATGGAGTGTGTAGTCATGGTTACCTGTCTGCAGGGCCTCCTGGCCTCACATATGTGACAACTAGGGGGCGTGACTTGTGCCAGTCCTCATGGGTACCGCCTGTATGAAGGAGAGGCCACAGCGTAGCGGTCAATACAGTCGACTAACAGAACAAACAAACTGATAAGTGAACATCTTCAAAGTGAGAAACTAGAGATCCAACACACTAGAGGCTGAGATGGCTGTCCAAACCCAATGGGACATGTCGGGTTCCAAGAGACAACACAAATTTTAAGTGTCCTATGTGGACCAGGTTGGGGCGTATTCTTAGCTGACACAACATATGATTGGCAATGCTTAATTAGACTAAAACGCTGTCTTAAATCAGGGCTTTATGAATTGTTAGAGTGACATTTTTTGGATTGAGTTCTGGATTTGACTGATGTAGCCTAATGTTAAATTTAGGATTTGATCACTGAAATCTGGAGATGCAGACACTAGGCTACAGTTAATGAGTAGAGTAAAGATGAATTTCTTTAGTATATATATATTGGGATTTAGTGAGGCTCTGGTTGGTGGTGGTCTGGTTTCTTCCACTGGATAGAATTCAACGGGTTCCAACCAAAAAATTCTCGGCCACAATCAGGGTGAAGTACAAAATATCACACTACTGAAGTGTATTCTGGAGTGTAATGTTCAAACGTAACTTGTAATGTTAAACGGAAATAATATTACTCTATTTTCCTCTCCACACAGAAATGAAGCATTTTCTGTGTTTTGCTAGGAGGTAACCAGGGATATCACTTCAGTCCCTCTTCCAACATGGTGGCATGTCTCTGTGTTGCCGATGTTTACCTCGCATGACGAAGCCAAAGCTGCTCCCCTCTTTGTGCAAACAGATGTCGATTGTCTTTGATATAACCCCTGAGGTGCTGTCTGGTGCTGTGGGGTATGGAAAGAGAGGGAAGAGATAAGAGAGAATTAAATTATCTGTTGATCATACTTACTTACTATCGTTAAATGTCTGGGCCCACAGGGGCAGCATACCACAAAAAGGTTTTAAACCTCTGAATGGATGCACACGTCACAAAACCTGATTAACTTTTCTGGCTGTGCAGTTAAAAGGGGCATGGCAGTGGGTGGGGCACACCACAAAAAGTTACCAGCAGATTAGTGTAACAGCACCAACACAAGGTTTATCCTGGGCCAAAGGAACAAAACATCTGCTCCACACACTGACTGGGCCACACCCACTTCATAACAGGCCACGCCCACTTATGTTTTTGGCACTTTAAACAAAGGGGGCCTTGTGGGGTGTCCTCTGACTCGTGTAGCTGCTGACACACACTGACACCTGGCCATGCTCATTATTTCAGATTCTGGACCAGAATCTAACAAAATACCAGAATCTCTCATTTGTTTATCTGTTCATCTCACACCATATTAAGGGAATTAAAAACTGTACAAAGCTTTGCCCAGCAGTCTAGATGATGCCAAATGTTTGAATTTCTATTTGTTAATCAGCTATACGAGCAGCTTTGCAACTTGCAAAAAAAGGAGACCCAAGTCAGGGGAACATTTAATACACTGTAGCCTTGTCCATAAGTCCATCACACTGACTTATTTAAAACACTAAAACTCCTCATTTGTTAAAACTGAACCAAAATTACAAAACCACACAGCACCACTTGACCATGCCTAACAAAAACTCTGTCCGGTTTTAAAATATCACCCAATTTGAGCTCGTAACTGACAAAAATATCTGATCCATTTGTATTAAATTTTGAATTTTTGGCTATCACTTTATTATTCTCAAAACTGGAATTCATGGGAAATGAGTTTCGTAAACTGGAAAGAATACAGTTTAAAATATAAAGAACTATTTTAAAGTTAAGTAAAAGTACATTGGATTCATTATTTGTGTTGAATCCTGATTTTTTTCAACAACTTTTATTAAGTTCTAATACATACTAAATCATCCTATCTCTATTTAAAAACTTGAATGAATGGAAATAGAACAAACTTGGAATATTGATCCAGTTTCATTCAACATGAATATTAGAACAATCTCCCTGTTGCTAGCATTATAGCAGACTGCTTTATGTCTGTATAAATGTTTTATACAGACCAAAAAAATCACAGTGAATAATTTCCCAACAACTAAAAAAAGGCCCAGTTGCTGTGTTAAAATTAGTATTAATTAGTAGTATTATTATTTTTAGCATCATGATAAAGCAATGGTTTGGTAAAGCGGTTTGGTAAAATATACACTGAGACTTAATTATATTTTACACCAGTTAAGTAAGGTTAAGTTAATATAATTAAAAAACACAAGACTGACAGAGGGGGAGAAATATATTATTACACCATGTGCTGTTATTATCATTGTTATTAGATGTACTATTTCAGAAACAATAGCAATGGTAGTCTACACCCGTTACCAATATGACTCACACTGCAGGACTACAGTGAACGACTAAATGACTGTACCTGCAGGGTGCAATACCAGTATTTACCTGTAGGTGGCAGTTCATACTCCACCTCCAGTAGAACTCTCTCTCCTACGTTCTTCAGTAAGCTGATGATCTCTTCGTGGCGTAGCTTGGTCAAATTGATGCCGTTCACTGACTTGATGTAGTCGCCGACATTTAGCTGGTCACTCCTGTGCAGTAAAAGAATGAGGGCATGGCAAGCAGGAAGTTTTTTCGAGATACTATTTGCTTACAGTATATTTCACCATTTTACATTCATGCATTTCAACAGCAGAACAGCAAATGTAAAAGCTTTTATGAACTTGTTATACTGAGGGTTGAATAACTATTTCTTCTTCCTCTCTACATGAGCATGTGTCACCCACCTAGCCGCCAGCCCTCCGGGCCGTAGGTTCGATACTCGTGGTTTTCCGTCCTTGTCTGTCCCTCCTGAGATGGTGAGGCCCAGCGTACTGCCTTCCTTCTTCACCAGCTCCACCATGGTCACCCCCCGCAGAGCTTCTAACCAAAAACATAAACACACATGCACACACACGCACACACAAAGAGAAATTCACACACACAGGCAACAAGAAAGACATATCACATAGAGACAGACAGATTCAAGAGAAAAACACACACACACTCACACACACAGAAATGCGCAGACACATACACACATTCTCAGACACGCGGGAGGAAATAAACCAGAGAAATAAATGGTTAGTGGCTGCCCTCTGTTCAATCTGATTCCTGGATTAAGGAAAGGTCAAGATGCTCGCAAGATAAACCAATACAAGTTTTCTGTCCTGTGTGTCCTTGAGCGAGACTCTGATCCCCACGCTGCTCACACACTGTAAGTCACTGAGTCAGCTGAAATGATGAAAATGTAAATATAAAGATCGGATAAGATAAGCATCAGTTAATGAGAATTAATACAGCCTCATTGTTTCTTGTCCAAAGCAGCTTTGGAAAGCAATGCTGGGAATGAGCAAATCTTCCTCTTTGAAAAGATCCTGGTTAGGATGGATAGAGCCTGGGAAGTTATACTACATGCATATAAAAAAAATCACGACATGCAACAGGAAAACTCTGGGGACAATACAAGAAATACTGAATCACATGATACTTATGGCACATACATACAAAGATATTTACCTGTTTGACACTAAAACTCTCCATTAAAAACATAATAACGTACATTCCTTGGTAGACATATTTTTTGCCTGTGTAGCTTATCAGACCTTAAAACTTTGCAGCCTGGCATTTTAGGTACAACATAAAACCTGAATAGTGTTTCCAGGTGTTGTCACAACTTGTTGGCTCCAATATGCTGGTTCTGAAAAGCCAGTAAGTCAGTGAGTGACATACCAGTTTCTAAGCCTTTCTCCCTACCAGCGGTACAGCAATGAAATTAATTGTAACAATATTTAGACCACATAACACTCCAACTCTGAAAATAGGTACTAAAAATGAACGTAACACTTCAACCCTCCATTGAAACCAGTACAAAGGAAATTCCCTGTTGACTGTAGTAACTAGACTGGGATCAAGGCATGGTGGACCACTCTGACATTTCAACAGTAGGGCAGCATTATTTTATGGAGTTATATTCCCTAAACACTTAATTAAACACTAAACAAAGGCATCAAACCACTCTGAAAAATCGCATGTAACATATTCAAAACAGTTTCCTAACAACAGGATTAACTGTGATGAACCAGCTATTCTCCGGTTGAGTCAAGGATTGTCGAGGTAAACAACTTAATAGGTTGACTTGGGAACAAGGCTCCTGCGCTACAGAGCTCAGTTCACTTACGCTATGCTTGTGCTTTGATGTTTGGAGTTCATGACAAAAGTTCACGAGGAGAGCTTTTCATATTCTACTGATCTAGTTTTTCTACAGGAGTAAGCAAAACTGGATAGACCTGTTCCCATTTGCTGTAGTTTACTCGATTGCTCACACACTATAACTAGGCCGGTTAAACTAAACACCAGGAGCCTGCATGCTCACTCAACTCTACCCTATTAAGTAATGGTCAAATGTCTGGAAGCACTGCAAGCATCGTACAACTCATTTAAATGGCTCAGTGCAGATTAAAAGCATCAACAAGCCCATCAAACCACCTTGATCTGTCTGCTCTGAATTTGGCACATCACCCAATGTCTTACTCGGGTGCTTTTTGCATGTTTTTAGGAGCTGTAAAGACCAGTGAACTACTTCAAGCCAAAGTGACTTTGGCATAGTTCAGATGCTGTGCCAGAGCCACACCAAAATATCTTTTCCAAAAAAAGAGCAGCAGTAGCACAGCAGATTGAAATGATTGAGTTCACCTGGTTGTACTTCAGATGTTTCAGCTTAGTCATTTCATGCACTGCTCCATGGCCAATCTCTAACAGGCACACTTAATGGTAATTTATGCTAAACAGTGGCATGTTACACAGTATTTCACATACGCTGCAGTTCAGTTATGAAAGCACATGTCTTCACATTGCACTGATGGCATTCCATCAGAAGGAGAAAAACACAGAGTTCATTAAATCTTTGCTTGAAGAAGTAGGGCAAGCATCAACAAAAGTATTTTAAATTGCATTTTAATTTGTCTGGGGTTCATTTCCTCATAAAGACCAGCAACTGCAGGACATATTTGCCTATTTCCCATTTGCAGTTTTTTCTTGGCTGAAATTGTTTTTTATTCCTTTCTTTCAAGGTTCTTTTGAAAATTTAATTTTAAACCAAGGAAAAACCCCTCCCACCCCCTACAAATGCTGACATTGCACCTGAAATCTTCCTAGACGTGCCCCCCCTCCCTCACATGCTGTCCCAGGGTAATATTACTGCCACCTTACATCATGTATCATTCTACCACTCTGCATATAGAAAGGTCCCCAGATGTTCAGATGTCTCATCTAAAACAAGGTACCTAGAATAAAACATAGTAAGGAAAAACAAAAACACTATCCCCAACAACAACAAAAACCCCAAAGTGTATAGTGGAAGTTTCAGACTAGAAAGTACATCATTAATCCAGTGACAGATTGAAGGCAGGGCAGCTCCCCTCCATCTCAAAAGTATCAGACGGTGTGCCAAGAGAGCAGTAAAGAAAATGTTCATTAACAAACAGCTATCACTTACCTTTGAGCAATTGTTATATTGTCAAAATGAATTCTGTAGTTTGTATTTTTCTCTAAAGTCGCTGTAATTTAGTGTAACTACTTTTCAATAAAATCTGACTTGTAGGACTGGTAGTACACAAGGCCAATTCATTAGGCTGGCACTTGATTATGTATGGGGTATTGCATAATCTTGATCTCATCACGATGTGAGCAATAACACAAAGTATGTCACCATATGATGAATGAGTTCATCCGGTCGCTCTTTACCACAGCAAACTGTAATTTAGTTTGGTGTGGCATCAGCTCAGCATCTGAACTGTGGATTGCAAAGGTTTCAAAATAAGAAAGCAGTAAACTGGTACCACTCAGCTGTTCAGACAGAAGCAACATATGTCAGCCTCTGAATCAAAGAAGCTGAAAAAAATCATCTAGTCAGTTTACCCATGGTGATGGTGGAATGCAGATGCTAGCGCTGCTGATTCCTCAAATCTACTGCCTGCAGTGCATCAGTGTCAGATTAGGAGCGTGAAATGATGTGTCAATGATTGCTTCCAGTCTTTGGGGTTTCATATAAAAGGAGAGCATTACTCATACGCCTTCTCTGCTCACAATTTCATGACTGGTCTGAGAGAGAATTTATCTCATTTTATTTAGGATTTATATAACCAGGAAGTCTCTTGAGATGCAGTATCTCTTTTACAAGACAGGCCTCATCAATCACAATATCACAATAATGGCAGCTGAATAAATACATGCAACAATAGGAAAAACAGAGCCTTGTCTATTAGAACTGCAGACTGGTGACAAAAGAAAGAAAATCATAAAGTGTGTCAGTAAGGCGTTGGGCCACCATGAGCCTCCAGAACAGCCTCAGTGCTCCTTGGCAGAGATTCTCCAAGTCTCTGAAACTCTGCTGGAGGGATGCTGACTTGTTTTGGTCCAGCAGCTTACTAAGACACTCTGGCCTCTGTTTTCAAGCTGGTGCTAACGGGGCATTAGGAGCTTACTGAACCTTTCATGTGTGTTGCACTATGTTTCACACTGATATAAATTTTCTAAGTAGAGAAATATCTACTTGCATATCAATAGCTAGATTAAATATTGGCATCGTCACTCCTCATCCTCAACATCAGGTCAAAAACGTCAAGCTGCAAGGAGCATCTATTTGCCTCCTCTCCTTTCCAACAGTTCTCCCAGCAGTAGCACCTGAAGTCAGGGTTTTTTATTTCCAACACATTAAGACCCATAGCTGCGATGAACATGGTGTAATAGTGCAGAAGTGTGGCTGTAATAGTCTTGGTGAAATCTGATTGTGGTGATGCAGGAAACAAGAGTGGAATTGTGTGTGTGTTTTTTTAAGTCCATTTTAATGCCCACATTCCTCCCTAAGGTCGCGTTCAGACTGCAGACGAATCTGATTCAAATCAGATTCCTTCTCAACTCCAATTTTTAGGGCTGACTGTCCACACTGTTTTTAGCAAGTGTCCAAATCGGATCTGACTCTCTTCAGACTGGGCCACATCATTGACCGATCTGACAGGTTGCTGTAGCAATGACGTTGGCACTGAGGCATCATCCAGCGCGCGTAGTGCATGACGTCATATAATTGTGACAGCGGCAACAACAACAAACATGGAGGTTGGTCACCTAAGTATTCTGGCCTTGTCACTGTCCAGTAGAGGTGTAGAGCATCTGAGATGCATCAGACATGTCCAACGCTGTCTGCTCCATTTCATTCCGTTGCATTCCGTTGCTCCGCGCACCTTGACTGTCGCTCTGTGTGGTCTGGTTCACTGTTGCGTCGCGTAGAGTGACGTCACGGACAGTCAAAACCGATCTGAGTGTTTGGAGCTGTTCAGACTCAGACGCATCTGTCCAAATGCGATCTGAAACTACCTCCCGAATGTGGTTTTGATCAGATTTGCAAAAATGAGATTTCATGTGATTTGTGACTGTTCAGACTACAAAAGAGCCATCCAGTTTCAATCTGGATGGGCTAAAAATCGGATTTGGGCTGGCAGTCTGAACGTGGCCTAAGTTACCTCACTCAGCATTGTTAATGGGGAGTTGTCAGTTTATTCCGTCACAATGTAAATCATGTAAAGAGACTAGTGCTTCTCTCACACTTGGTAAATCTGACACTAGGTGTGTATTTGTATACAGTAATGATGAACTGAATACAAGTGTTTCATTTAAGTAAATCATGTAAGGAAAATAAATCATAGGCATCCAATAAAGAGACACACTTGTGACATGTTTGTGCAGTATATACTCGTGTTTGGGTGTTGCATAGTCATGTAGATTTATTCTACATGGACTGCACATGCATAGGAGAGAAGAAAATGCCATGTGGTCTGGAGGACAGTTTTTAAAGGGAATGACAGAAGCTGATTTGATTTGAAAGTGAGTGTGTTAAGTATCTTTGAGTTGCTTTACCAGAGAGAGCTGCCTGTTCGCTTTTCGGTTTCTCCATCTGA
>OMLB01015463.1:0-10326 GCA_900302555.1 Myripristis jacobus
TCCCACACTGACGATAGATCAGGGGACATTAGTCAGCACAATTAACCAGGTCGTCATGGAAACTAATGAAATTTGGCCAAGCGGCCAGCCGGAGACGTAAATGAGCTAGCTGGTTATGCACTAGCACGGGGGGCTGGCTGCTGGCTGGCTGCCTTACACACACCCATTATTCTCTTTTCTGCCGTGGTGGTACAATGGAGTCGCTTGTGTCTCGGCCGATACCCACCGGCGGTACAAGCTCACCGCCTGACAATTTGCATATGTTAATATAATTAAGTGCTAATTACACTAAAACTCGCATATTCACAAGCACCCTCCCCGGGAGCTACAGAGGGGCTTGATCCCGTTCCAAGTCTTTAACCCGCCTCTGCCTCTCACTCAGTGTGTGTGTAAGAGTGTGTGTAAGTGTGTGTGTTAGCAGTAGCGCCCCAGGGCTGACACAGAAAGCCCCCACCTCTTTGAGACATAATGCTGCTCTGCTGCTGCGGACTTCTTAGCTTCTCCCCCTACAGGCCTCCCTGGGCCACGAGACCCTGGCACTGCTAGTGTAGGCCATCACCCCTCACACACACACACACACCACACACACACACACACACACCAAACAAAATCACACCTTATTCTCCTTTAAACGCCCAACTTTTCAATAAATCTTGCCTTACACCATTACATCCACCAAGCTCATCAAAATCTTTATGCACAGAACTGTTACATAATACCTCTTTACTGTTACCTGCCTTTTTAAAAATACTTTGGAAAAACAGAAGAAGAAGAAGAAGAAGGGGTAAAGAGGAAAGAGGAATGGGGAGAACAAGCCTGCGTTAAAAAAACGGGACCTGACCCATCAAAGGCAGTCAGATATGACTGGTGCAAAACACTGGCTGTGTGTATCTACGTTTTTATCTACAATGGGAAACCTTAGACATGAAGAATTTATTTTTTTACTTTGTTAATTCAGTAGCCTTTCATTCCAGTATGGGGAATGCTGTATATGTTTTATACTGAAGCGACTCAAAGCTAGTAACCAAAATGATAGTAGTCATTTGAGCCATAGAAAGGAGGCGGAAAAATCTACATGATTCTCCTGTGTGTGTGTGCGTGTGTGTGTGTGTGTGTGTGTGTGTAGGCCAGCCGTTTTGATAATGGAGGACAGGCGGTTGTGCTTTTCACATCGTAATGGCCGTGAATCAGGGAGGAAGCCAAGCGGTCGTGCTACAATTAGAGCTCTTTTGTGCCTCTTCCTCTCTCTCTTTCTCCCTCTCCATTTCTTGCTTTCACTCGCTGACGCTCTCCCTATCAAGGGTATGTTAAAACAGTCTGCTCTGCTCTGCTGCAAAGGCTGAATGAGGGGGGAAAAAATCCCTTCCACGTATAGTATGAAATTCACACTGTGCTGCTAGACACACGCGCACGCACACACGCACCAGATGGTACAGGAAGGAGGATTAAATAAACACACATCCACACACACACACACACACACACAGACACACACCTCTATTGGCAGACAGACGCCTCTCTGTGCACTGTCCCTTAATGAATGTCTATAGGGAGTCAAAGGGTCCAAGCTCATTTGGTTGACTCTCAATGAGATGCAGCATTATGACTATGGTAATACGCTCCTCCCTTCCCCAATAATCATACACAGGTCATTGTGTCGGGAGTGATTCATTTCTATCGCACACATACGCCAGATGTTATTACACAGGGGAGGAAATCTCGCCGCTGGATGCTGATGGGCTTCTATGCAAAAAAGGCAAAAAGAGAAAGAGAAGGAGCAGGAGGAGGAAAAATATATATTGTTATAGTGGTCTGGTGTGTAGTAAGCTACGCTGCTCGCTCAACCGTGACGCTTGGTAATGCAGGTTTGGATGTAGCCCTCTGTGTGTGTCTGTATGTGCGCGTGTGTGTGAGTGTGTGTGTGTGTGTGTCGTTTCAAGGGGGGGAGCTCCCCTTCACTAATACCCACTACTCGGATTACCACAGCGTCTTAAGTATTCAACCGGACTCATATTTTCCCTTTCTGCCTTTTTAGCCAAATTGGCTGTCTTTACACTGTAAAGCAGCGATATAGCCCTCCTTACTAAGGGCCTATGGGGATCCACGAAGAAGAACATTAAAATGCAGCGATAGCCTTGTTGCAAAGCTCCTCTCTATTTCTTTCTCTCTCATTCTGTCTCTCTCTCTCTCCCTCTCTCTTTCTGCAGCAAAGGCTTCTAAATCATCCAGCCTCCTCTATTAGACGGGAGACTTATTGAGGTAGAAACCATAAAAAATGAAGAAGGGAAATTTAATCCCTGAAATATTGATTTGCACATTAATATCAGATAGGCAGAGGGCAATCTAGCCGGGTGGAAATGACACATTGTCGACCCCTAGGAGAGGCCCGAGCCAATCTTCTAGCTGCATGTGTCTTGGGCCCAGGAGTTATAGGACAGACTCAGCCCCTGTCTCCCTCTCTCTCCCTCTCCCTCTACTGTCCTCTCCTCCTCCCAATACCCTCTCATCCCTCGCTCCTGCTCTCCCTCCCTCCATCCGCACCCTTAATGAAGGCTGCAATGCTGAAAATGCATTAGCTTTTAATAATCAAGAAGCATTTTCAAGCCAACAGCTATTGTCCTCCCAGGGCTGTCTGCCCATCTCTCACACTATATGTGTTTTTTTTTTTTTTTCATCCTTCCCCTCTAGTGCTAAGGGTAAAATGAACATTGTGTGCAGCTTAAATAGCATGCAGAGATACACACACACACACACACACACACACACCAGCCTTTGATAGTGCTAAGACACCCTGCTCAGAAAAACAAAAACAAGAGGCCTGGGCTTTTGCAAACACACAACTCAAAAAATTCTCTCATTTGCAAGTAAAGAAAAATAAGACAGAATTTCAGCTTCCATGGCGTGAGACAATACCGTCATTAACTGATGAAATTCACTGCAATTAGATCGTGTCATCTTCTCTCATAATTTCATTTTTTTCTAGGCTTTTTTTTTTTACGAGTAGGCCTAGGCCATATTTTTTGTATTGAAATGTAGGATTTTATGGAGACGTAAATAAATCGCCCTGAATGGTCTAACACACATCTGCCAACAGAGCCATCTCGCCCAAAAAACCGTCACTGTTTCAAGTTTATCAGTTCATAAAATTTATCAGCTTTAATTTACAATTCCATCGAGGGGGAAAAAACACAAGAACGCCAATCTTAAATCTGATCCCTGAATTTAAATATGAGATAACGTTGGTCTTCACTCAAAATAAGAATAATAATAATAATAATAATGATAATAATAATAATAACAATAATAAAAACAACAACAATAACAATAATAATAATAATAATGGATTCGTAAATTAGTCTTAATAACGCAATAATAAATGTCCTCATCCGAGAATCCATTGAAAATCCCGTATTTCCATTAAAAAATACATCAAGTAGACTGTAAACTGCACGCATACAATAATCCCAAAAAATCTACAAGAATAACAAATTTGGAAAAACATTTTTTGAAAGTGTCTATTTTCAAGAATATGTACATGCTAAAACCCATGTAAAATGCCAGAAAGGATGTGTATAAAAAGAGAAAGAGTCCTGTGAAAGGTCGCCTATCTTACATTGGCGCATCGCTCATTTGGAGCGCACAGTCTCCCAACGCACACACACTCACACTCACACACTCACTTACACCGTTACATACCCGGGTTGGAGACTGACTGGCCCCTTGGCCCTGCTGGGTCTTTTTTTTCTCCTGTGCAATCGATGTCGCCCCTGTCACTGTCGCGTCCCAATCCGAGCCAAGTCTATCTACCTACCTCAAAAACCAGCCATCAGGGCGCAAAAATACCTGAGAACCACTCTCTCTTCGCTCCCTCTCCGCTAAATTAATACAAAACACCACCAATCGACAACTTACAGAAGCCGCTGCAGCCCGCATCGCTGGGAATAAAGGCAAGGACAATTTATTATATGTGGAGAGAAATTATGAGCCCACCGACGCGGATGGGGATCGAGGGGGGAAATGGATCATATAGGCTATGGATGGAAAGAAGGCAAAATTTAAAATATATGAATGTCACTTGCTGTGTGAATGACTTCTGGGAACATTCTCATCTTGTAAACTGTGATGTTAAAGAAAAATAGAGGATCCGAGAGTTGGCTGGCTCTAGGGGGACTCGCCGTGCTGTCAGTATCCCAACGATCGGTCTCCCTACTGGGCGACGCAGCCACCCACGCCTCGGTACGGGGAGACTACTTTTTAAACGCAGCAGGTAAAGACATATGGGCTACAATCGGCAAATGCACTTTGCTTGTGTAATACTCCCATAACAAAGAGGTTACTTCTACATTATAGTGATAAACACCTATAGTGACGAAGGGGAATCGTGTCGGGAGGCTGATCGTGTCACTTCGGCTGTGAATGCCTGGGAGGTGCACATAACCCGATTTCTTAAAAGGGGGCTTTGAGCATTGCGGTGCAACCGAATTTTTTGTTGAAATTAAATATCGGACGGTTGAGGAGTGGAACCTGGGCTCGGAAATAGGAGGAAAACCTAAAACCGGACTCCTCGCCCAGAAACAAGCGCAAAACGGACATGTCCGAAGGATCGGACTCCTGGAAACGCAACACCATATCCGCACTGCAAAGCCACATAAGGGGGAGAAACACTCGTCTTGTTTCTTTTTATCTAATGTGCAGTATTCAGTGTGTCTGTCCACCTCACGACCCCGACACAAACCGTGTAAACTTTGAAAAAGGCAAGTTTGGACGGGGTATCCTACTGTAATAGCACGGACACATGCGTAAAGCCGCCTCCGACTCTTGTCAGTCGCTGGTTTTACTGAAGCCAAAGCGCCGGAGTTGCACAAACACCTCAATATACGCCTTTATTCTGGGCTAAAAAAACATCCAGCACCTGTTATCCAAACAATCCCGATGTCAGAGATCCGCCAGCGAGAAAGATAATCGATACCCGACCCCTAAATTTAACACACACACCCCAAACTACTCAATAAAAGTTAAAGGGAGAGGTGGAAAGGAAAAAACTTACTTTCTTCCCCCTTCAAAGCCGTCACCTCCGCTTCTCTCTTTGCTCTTGGGTTTATAAAACAAAGTCACATCCAGCGGCTTGCGTAATTGGACAACACAAAGGTAGAAAAAACAGAGAAAATAATAATAATCCTCCAACTTTATAATGGAAAAAGGGGATGAAAATCAAAAATGTCAAGCGTTTAGAGAGCTATCCCTTATTTTGGATCCGGTGGCGGTGAAACGACGTGTCGACGGGCTGCCTCGCAGTTTCTCTTGTGGAAGGGGGTCGGGAAACGGAGGAAAGGAAATGAAAATCCGATATGTCTTTATTCTGCTAATTATTATCGTTTTAGCCCTGTTTAAAAAAATGGCTGATTAAGTTGAGTGCGCATGTCTTTGTGTGTCTATTTCCCGATATGCACTCTGGGAATGGGTAGAGAGACAGAGAGAGAGAGAGGGCGAATGAGAGAGAGAGAGAGAGGGAGGGAGGGAGCAAAGGAGAGAGAGAGAGAGAGGGGAGAGGGAGAGGGAGGGAGAAAGAGAGAGGAGAGAAGTGTAATTAGTGAGTTGATCAACAGTCTCCACATTGCAAATGACGCGCACACGGAGCCCTGGCGGCCGCATAGGTCTATGCGCGTAGAAAAACCTTTTGTATGGTTTCTCTCTTAGGGCCAAATCATGTGTAGAACAATGGACAACCACTTCCTGCTCACCAAATAGACTTTGAATTACTTAGAATTACTTGGAAATCATCTTTAAAAAGATAAATGTTGCTGAACTGAAGCCCAGAAACGTCCAACACAGTCACGTTTTTTTTCTTTCTTATTTTTTACAAATGACATTTGCACATTTTGTTTTTCTGAAGTGCCTATTTGTTTATTATTGTAGCTTGTTTTTATTGATTATGAAAATAGGCGATTTACCCTTAATTTTGACTTGCGTATGTCAGAGATGGAGAAGAGTGTTTTGGATTTCAGTTGAATCGTAAAATATAAGAATAACCCTAGGTGTTCTCATAGGCTTAGCACAATTTTATGAAAATAAATAAAAGTAAAAAACACTGTTTATCGAAAATGTATTGCCGAAATAATAAAGATAAAAATGCCACAGAAAAGGGAAGAATACTTTCAAAATCAGACCCTGATGCGGGGCACAAGATGGGCCTCTGGACACCTTTATTACACTCAGGTTCAATAGGTAACATCATTTATGTACAAAACCACACCAGTTAGCGATAAACGCATCCATATAGATGTCAGTAATTTACTCTACGTGGAGATGTGCAGTTTGGGGCTTTTTATATTATATCCTCTAATAATGCACTCTTTTTCGTTAGGTGAGAAGATGACATCTGGTTTGTTGAATACACAGCGTGCATGTGGCATAAAGATTCAAGGTTAAAAAATCAAAGCCACGATGCATTATAACCCACCACATGTTGGAAACTCATCATTGCCCTTTCGGGACCGCTGAGGCCCCGTGTGGGTTCAATAGAGCCAAACTGCAAAATCCAATACAGGGTCACACAAAAGTACCCCTCTCTATTCAAAGCTCCATTCACTGGCGTTTACATTTAGTATCCTTACAATGTGCATTGGTCTGTTGGCCCTATATCCTTTCAATGCAACCCGTTTACTGTGTGTTTTCCCCCGGTCTCTTAATAGTCGCTTTTGGGCAAGAGGGAGACTTTACCCAGTGTCAATCGGGGAGAAAATCAAGAGATCTTGTTCTCCTTCATGGAAAAAATCGAAGCTGGGGGTGAATCGAACTGCATGAGCCGGGGCTTGGGATGTGATGATAAGGCTGCTGCTGCTGGCAAGTGAACTACTAGGTCTGCTCTGCAGCCACATTGACTGGACTGTACCCATACCAACTGGATCCTTAAGGAGCCAAGAGATGCGAGCCCGACCCGACCCGAGGCTGTTTATTCTGGGTTTAGAGAGGTCTTTGACAAAGGGGGTGGGTGGGTCGAGCTGAGGTACAGAGGCGTCACTTTTCACCCGGATCCAAGGCTCCTACTGCTGCTGCCGCTGCTGCTGCCGCCGCTGCTGCTGCAGCCTCCCTGTCCTCCAGGGGGGTTTCCCAGCTTGCCAGCCCCGGGAGGCGTCGCTCACAGTCGGCTTGGAGAAGCGAGTCTCCCGCTGGACCAGCGGACGCGCAAAAAAGTCCACCGGGGCCGTGTGTCCAGCTTTCCAAAGCGCTACGGAGTGGACTAATTTTCCGTTAATGGCTTCATACTTTGAATCGGAGGACTTTTGTTAGGCATTACCCACCATGATTTTTTCTTTTTATACGACTATCTCCCTTTTTGTTAAAGGATATTTTTCTGTCTTTACTTTCTAGTGAGTAAATTTATGCGCGTTGTTGTCGATTACAGGGGAGTTGCATTGTCTTTTATTGGTTTTCGTTGAGAAAAAGGAGAAAGTATAAAGCGGATTTAAAGAACTGATATAGGCTACCGCTTATCTTAACCTCCTGCGTTTTGTAAATCCCCCCGGTCTCCACCCTCCCTCTCTCCAAGCAGACGATGCTCTTTCTCCGGAGGACAGCTTGACAATAGATCGCGTTAACTAATATTCCTCCCATTTCCATATCAGCAGCATCCCCAATTAATTATAGATTTTTATCAGTAAACTCTGGTCTGTTGTGCGTGCATGCGTGCATGTGTGTGTAAGCTTGTGTCTGTGCGTGATGTACACGCGCGTGCGTTTGTGTGTTTGTGTGTGCTAAAGCAAATAAATGAAATTTGTGAGTGTGCTCACCTCCAAAAAAAAAGAAAAAAAAAAGAAAAAGAAACTTGCACCAGCTTGAAACGAATTAGACTGTTATAATTAAAGCGTCCGTAATTATCAAAACTTTAAGTATTAAGTGTGTCTTGTTTTCAAATGCATCCATATTGGCATACGTATGGGTGCACTGCACGCTCATAGTTATCTTATGCCACTTCTCTCTTGATCAATAACTTTGAGGTGTCCAGAGATATTACCGTAGACTTGATACAGTGCCAGATGCCATGGGATGGGACTATAATTGCTGTTCCCTCATATAATCTATACAGTCAGTTTAAAAAAGATCCCTGGATTTGTGCTCCTTTTGACTTTTTGCAAAAATTTTATAATTTCTGCTGTATTGTCCTGATATTTACAGCAATCAATTACCTGCTCAAGGTTTGTTGGATGTGCATACAGACTTCCACCTTGGTGCATGAATCAGACTTTGCCCTACGCGTCGGCGCCCTCGTGGGGTTGCACGGCTGACCCCTCTGCCTCCACAGCATATACACAGAAACACGCAAAAAACCCACAGCCCTGACCCGCAACCTGCCACAATGACCCACTGGCCAACTCTCCTCCAGCAAGCACACGCACAAACCCACGGACCATAAGCTTTATATAGGCCTACATATATGAAATAAGAAGTTGTGTACAACTCTTTGAAAGAAAGACATCAATAACAGATTTTGCGACTCTCTCAGATCAATCAACTCCAAATAAAATGCGCGTAAAAGCATATGTATACATATATTTTTTAAAAAAATGCATGCACAGTATTTTATTCTACTTAAAAATTGCATTTTGACCACAATAAAACAAAAGTCAGACAAAGAGAAATCGTCTAAATTTGAAGTCACTGGTAAGCTGTCACCTGTGAAAAATCTAGCCATTGAAATGCAAATCAATTAATTACAAATAAATCAACGAGGCAAAATTATTTGTATGATTTCAGTGCAAATAATACCCGAGAAAAGAAGAGCAGGATAATGTTTCTTAAATTTGTTTGCTGACAAAACACCCCACAGAGAAATCTCAAAATCCAACCTTTAGCAATAAAAAAACAGCAAAACACAGAAAAACAGTGAAATAAAATGAAGTTTTTGCCCGTGTATGCACCACATAAACTCTCTAGACGTTTTCATACTTAGCTCTAAACCTATCCAACTACGGTCCATAAATATGCAATCGTTTTAAAAACTTCAAATTTACCTCCTCTTACCTCCCCAAAAAGCATAAAGCATATTAAGCCAGTGCAACAGAAGGTACATAAAAATGTAGACTCTCTGTACCTTTGGTATAAAGCATTCCGTTTTTCTTCTTTTCTCTCTTTCTCTTGCTCAGTAGCGATCCGATAATAGCATATGGAAAGTGTTTTCAAAATGCCCAGATTTGGCACATTGTCATTGAAAAGAGAGGAGCGCAGTGATGCGGCGCTACAACAGGGGAAATGAGTTGCGGATTGGACGCAGCCCGCCTCGGTGCGGACTTATCCCACTTTAATTTAATATTCCGCAATCACACACACTAGTGATGGCATATAATTCAAGGAGAAATTCAGAGGGAAGGAAATGCTTTTGTGTTTTTTTTTTCCACCACTATATTTGATTAAGGGGAGAGACAGCACAATATTGTGTCTTTTTCACCCTGTCCCCTTTTCTTTCCCTTTCCCTCCCGAACCACTTTTGATTTTTTTTTGAACAGGAAACAATAGAAATTTATTTGTTTGTATTTAGATCATTTATTTAAAAACAACAACTCCGACTTCTCTGCGCACCGGTGTCACACTGGAATCCTCTCTAACATAAAATCGAGACCCATAAACGCTTGTTTGTAAAACACTGAACCCAAAATCAATGTATTGGGACATTTCAATCGATTATATAAACGAAAATCCATACGCAACATGAGACCGGTATCAGCCCACTCTTCCGCTCCCCTTTAAAGGGAGAGAGAGGGAAAAAGCAGGGGAGAGAAAAAAGGGAGAGCTTCTAGAGCATGGTCTAAAAACAAAGACTATCAATGTAGCTATTGCTTCAGTCACTTAGATCAGAGCTGCTCAGACATTTTCATGTCAGCCACCTTCAGATGGACACACCTTATGCCAAGGGCCCCCATTTGACAAGATTTTGTCCCTGGGACGCCAAATATGAGAATATGTGCGTTGCTGTTGATTTAGCATTGAATGGTATTTATGTGGGGAGGTAATAGCGATGAGAGTGAAACTTATGATCAGAATACTATAGGCTTTCTAATTGGCATAATTTCTGGTGGATTCAATCACAGTAAAATGAAACTATTCCTCATTTTGGAGCCCCTTCAAGGACCTCCGGGGGTCCCGGGACCCCACTTTGAGAACCACTGACTTAGATGTCAAAGTACTTCCAGATGCACCATGATAGTGCAAGTCCTGATGACAACAATTAGACACACACAGAAAAAACGCCCTAATCAAATGGGGCCACACGGGATTACGTTGCATTTCAAGGGTCAAGGGGAGCCATTTCACCCCTCCCCACCTCCACCC
>OMLB01015464.1:11407-24931 GCA_900302555.1 Myripristis jacobus
CACCCCCACACCCCCACACCCACACACACACACACACACACACACACACACACACATGCACACACACACACACACACACACACACACACACACACACACACACACACACACAGCTGTCAGAGTTGGCATTGGTCCATTACACACAGACATGGCTGCTCACCTAGCCACGCTACATTCAAAGTCCCACCACTGGTATCCATGGCAATGGGAAACCCAGGTCAAATATGTTTATATTAGCTATTGCATGAACCCTGGCAGGGCAGAAAAAATGTCAGCTGTTTTGATCCGTTAAATCCTCTGGGAATGACCTTGGACAAGTGGGATGAAAGGTTCAAGGAAACCTCACAGATATGCATATCGTCCTGCTGTGAACCCATGCATGTGTGTGTACGTGTGTGTGTGTGTGTCAAGAGGGTTTAACACCAGCTCAGAGATAACAGCATCCTAAGCAGCTGTCAAGTGTGAGATGAGCTGAGAAGTTAGCTGCCATGAACTGTCAACATTTGTTTCTTAGCACCAACATAACACAGAAATGTAAAAATTTCACCACAAATGGTGGAGGGTGTTTATCACCATCAAACAATTTATGCCTGTATAAATATGCAAAAATATATTCTGGGTTGGCATAGCCAAGGAGCAATTAATGAATAAAATGACTATGCAAAATAATGTCAGTTGTTGTTATGCTGACATGCTGCATTGCCTTTATTCAGTCTCTGAGCATCAGTCAAGGTTGTGATATATAGGCTACAACATTTCAAAACCAATGCACAGGGGCAATGTTGACTGACTGTGGCTTTCCCAAAGCCGGTCTTTGCCCAGAGCAAAATCAGGAAAATCCATTGTCTTTGAATGGCACCGGTGTATCCTGCCTGGCTGTACATGCCACACTCCACTGAAGCTGACAGAATCTGCTGTTGCTTGGCTGCCTGTGTCTCTGATAATCCATTAGTCAAGACAAAGTGTTGCCAGGATGCCTGCGGCTACATGCTGCACTGCTCGATGGCATTCCCATCGCACTGTATTCCACTGTAACCTAAAAATTCCATTTGCCACAGGCAGTCGCATGAAGTGGTGCTTACTGTGTCCTGTTCTGTGTATTGTAAAGGACTGGATATTATGTTGTCTTCTAAGATTGTTTTATTGATCCACAAAATAAAGTAAGAGGTAAGTTAGGATACGGAGGAGAGGAGGTGCAAGTACACAGTTTGCTCCTCATGCCATTAAGCAAACATTGTACCCCCACAGGAGCAGCCAACAAGGGCTATAAAGTCAAGACCCTGTTGAAGACCAGCTGTTTGGTGGAAACAAATTGGCCAATACAGTAAAGGCTTTTTTAATTGCCTATTTTCCATCCTGCTACATTCAAAAAGGTTGCATTCAAGTGCCTGGGTCACCCAAGTTACCCACTTGTTTTGTTTTTGCCGTGTTTCCAAGAGAACCAATCACAACTCATTGCTATCGTCACCAGAAGAGTATCCAGTTAATTAGGGCCCGAGCACTGGAGCAGTGCGAAGCCCTATTGTATTTGTAATTTGTTATGTTTTGCCAGTATACCCTACATGTTACATAATGGCAGAGGTTAGGCTGTTATTTCTTCCTTGTCCTCATGCTTAGCCCCATCCCGATAGGTGATACTGTTACAGTGTCCTATATCCATCTAAGTGTTGTGTTTGGAGAGAATGTAATCCACCTATCTCGAAATGTTTTATAAATAACCCCAAGTTTCTCCTGTGTGTGTGTCATTATGGATTAGTAGCACTCTACTGGACAATATTGTAGAAAAGAACACACTTGATTGGTTGTTTACTGGGTGTGTGACCTCATTCTGTCTCTATGTGAACCATGGGCGGTCCACTGAGCTTGGCTACTTTAGGAGTGGGCCCTGCCCCAAAAGACTGTAGAAAGTTGGAGAACGGCAGTGACATCAGCTGCTAATAGATATTACAGAGAAGACCTGCCACAACAACAGATCACTTTCCCTTGTCAAGACAAGTTACCAGAAGTCAAGACCATCCTCGTCACATTCTCCACTCTCCTCTTCATTCCTCTCCACTGTGTCTCTGCTTCCAGCTCACAGTACATTCACAGCCAAAAGAAACCAGGTAACAGCTCACTGACCATGCATGCTTTTGCATTATGATCTAACACTGGATTATTTGCATGTATCAGATGTTGCTGTTGGTTGGAAAAATACAAACCTCCAAAATGTCAACTGTTCAGAAATTGTGAAAAATACCTTTTGTTTTGAATGGGTTTAATGGGACGTATGGTCATGGGATTTACCACAAATTGTGCATGCACGCATGTATGTATGTATGCATGCATGTTTCCATGTTTATCAACAGGGGATAGTTTGTTTCCACTCTCTGTTGACTGATCCTATCCGGGAACAAATGTGGGAACCTACTGAGAAGCTGCCGATCCCTTGCACCTATCATAACAGACACACACACAGCCACACATACACATTTCTTTCAAAATTAAATTGTCTCTTCTCTCCTACTTATTTTTCTGCCATTACAGCATTCTCTTAAATTATATAAGCACATGATAATGGATTCAAATTTTTATGGCTTGATTGGGACTCATTGGGTCATTAACGCTGCAGGATGTGGTGTTTGTCCTCCCCCTCGACCCCTCTTTTCCTTCTTAGGTCTTGGGCCTGCATCCAAAGAGGAGCCACACCTCTCTACAAATATCCAGCAAACCTCCTCCTTCACTCCTCACCCCTCCTCTCCCAGGCAGAGGGACCTTCTGCTCCCTGGCCCACTATCTTTGTGAACCCCTCCTCTCCACGTCCTCCGCCTCTTCCTGAGCTGCCAAGATGGACCGCTCAACACAGGAGTTGTTCCTCAACTTCATGGTCGTCTTAATCACTGTGATGCTGATGTGGCTGCTGGTGAAATCCTACCTGGACTAAGCTGTGGAGCAATAACAGAGAAGATGAAGGAGGGAGGAGGAGGTTGAAGTGAGCGGAGGGAAGCCGGCATGGTTCCTGTAGGAGAGTTAAAAAGCGCTTTGCGGCTTGCCATTTGTCTGGGGGCAGTAGTCATTAAAATTTGAAAATTGATATAGCACTGGTCCAAAGTCACTGGTGCAATAGTGTGTTGTCAGAAACATGGGATTTACTCCAATTGTTACAGCCAATGGCAAGATCAGTGATTATCTGCTTTCAGATCAGCATATTCTTAAATATTTCATGAAAAATCAGCTAGAATTTCTGACAAGAGCCAAAGGAGAAATCAGGACAGAAATGGAAGGTGAAAAAATATAAGATAACAGCATCTGGGGACTTGAATTTTCCACTGTGCAACCAGGAAACACTGTAAGGCTATTCCACTAAAGTAGTGGCATAGCCCTCTTCATCATGTCATTCAACATTTCATGTTTTAAACCATGCTGTCTTAGTCTATAAAGGTGAAGTTATCACATTGTTCAGCCTGCACTAAAATGATGAATGCACCTGTTTATCGACAGAAGAGAATGCCAACATGGATCACTGAGCATTGTGATTGTTTACTTGTTGCCATAAAACAGTCTTTCATTTGTTTCGAGTCTGTTTTGTAACAGGAAACTATTTTGCATTCAACATTGTTCATGGGAACAGGACGTTTTTCTTTGACATACACTGCATATTCATACACAAGCTACTGAGCCCATTTCTCTGATCATGATAGAAGAGTAAACATCATGATTATGCCCATTTGCATTCCTAGACAGAGCTGGAAATCAGTCAGTAAGTTACAACAGGAGATCCATCTATTTTTAACGTACAGGACTGTTGAGTATATTGGGAGGAGATGCAGTGCATGCATGGGTACACAACAGTATGAAATAGAATGAATCCCCAGAAAATGTTATTGCCATGATATACTAGTTTAGCTCACATTTATGTACATGAGCAGGTCCTGGTGACCTAGGAGGAAAACAGAGGTAGTCCAGATTGTGATGTTATAAAGTGTCACATTATGAAACTGCTCCATTGACATTATAAGAGGCCAGTATTGTTGACTGCGCATAGAATAATGTTTGATATTTTAGCTGTACCATGAAATACAACACATCTAGATATAAAGCCAATCAGGCTTTCCAACATTCATTATATCATGAGCCAGATTTTTTTCACTGTGACTCCAGAAACCCTGTGAGTTATACTGTGTTGACTCCTGACAGAGAAGAATCTCAATTTGATTCATGGTGAACTCTGGCTGCAGCACCACAAAATGTGGACAAGATTAAAGTGTGGATTCCTCTCTGAAGCCTCTGTAAATGGCACAGTGTCACTTGATCACATCACATATGAAAGTCTGGAGTCTGACTGTGGCAGAGTCGTTAAATTTACAAACTTTGTGAAATGTGAATGCTGTTTTAGGGTTTACATATACATCTGACAAAATAAATATCATTCAGTTACTAAAATAACATTTTTGAAATGGTCAAGTCCTCTGTTCAATAGGGTTCCTCCATGGGAGGCGCCATATTTTTTGATTGACACGGCAAAGACCCTGTAACAGTAGCTGCTTCAAACATGCCAACTTAAGGATCAAGTCTTTAAATTAAAAAAATACATACAACTTTTGGCTCGAGTGTTTGCATATATCTGTGAGCTGCGAGGGGAGATGTACTGCTGTATGGATATGTCTGTATTTGTGTTCACACCTGGAAGTTGAACACACCAGGTGAACTCATTCCTCAGTAATATTCTCTTTATCATTCTCAGTGTTGAGTTTGCTCAATGGATAATGCACCTGTCCGTCATGCACTGGGGTCTGAATGTCACAGGGGGCGGGACTCTTGGGTTCAAGACTGAGAGAGAGAGACTCATCCCGAGAAGGAAGTGTAATACTTGCTAACATGAATGACACATGTAACACATGTGTACTTCCACTTGCATGCGTGTATATGTGTGTGTCTGTGTTTGTTGTGTGTGTGTTCGTTGTGCATCATGCTGTGTCCCCATCCTCCCCCCACGGGTCTCTGTATCTGTTGAAGCTGATGAGCTGGCAGTGGAACTCGGTGAGCGCTCGGGGCATGGGTGCCACTTCCTCCCACTGACTCCTCCCACTGTGGTACACCTGCACAGGTGACAGGAAACACATCAATATTATAAACAGTACATAACAAATGAATTACGCTGATGACACAAATTTCAGGTATTAAATAAAAATAAGGTTAGTATGGGTTGTACTTACAATACATAAAACATACAGTATAGTATATACAATACAGCATATACATATAACACATAGACTAGTGCAAATAGGTTTTCCATAACTAAATGAAAATCTTTACATGCTTTTGACTTGCCACTGCCACCACAGCAGATCTTGACTGAAAAGATGAAAAACTTAAATATGTTGTATATGAAGTTTTTCAAATGCAACCTGCATGTTCATCACCCCCAGATGAAAAACTCGATTGATCTTGGTGACCCCATGAGCTTTCCTGTAGCGCCACCATCAGGCCAAGATTTAACTGTGTGACTGTGATAATGTCAGCGCTTTCTTCTTTCTTAAATTTTTCTTGACTTGGATCGCCACTTTTTAGTTGAGCAACTTCTCTATGGATATTCAAATTTCCTTTCTTCTCTTACCTGAACTTCGTCAGTGATCTCATCAGGGGAATAGTCTCCACCCAGAATATAGATTCTGTCTCTTATGCCCACCGTCCCAGCGTTGAACCCTGCACACTCAAATGACCCTTCACCCTTCCACACACACGTCTCTGGACAAAAACTGTAGACCTGGGTGGGAAACAAAAGGCAAGGAAGAGTGTGGCACAGCACTCTGTATTCAACTCTTAAAACAACATCACTGTAAACTATGTAACCATCTAATCCAGTTTATACGTGTTTTTAAGTTGCAATATTGCATAATGTAGGACTTTATTAAATGTATCCACTCTGTCAATCTCTGCTTTGATTGCACCATCATGTTATCACTGCATGTCTCTCTGCATCCATCCTGGACTCACAATGATGTTCAATATCCAAGTCATAAATTACAGAATTGCTTGAGTGACTGATCATCTAATCAGTTCATTTCTTCAGACATTCATTGGTAAACTTACCTTATATGTTGACAGGTCACAGAGATGTAGTGTATCATTAATAGACACTGCCTTGACCAGCGTGGCATGGAAGAACTGGCCAAACTCTGCCACCAGACGGCTCCACTGGTCCATCTTGGCGTCGTAGCAGAAGAAGCAGTCCAGAGAGGGGTTGAAGGAGTCTGTGATCTCCACCTCTGAACCCAGAGTGTAGATGACACTGCCACAGGCGCTGGCCTCAGGGTAGAAGATAGCAGTGGGCAGCTGGCTGACCGAGCACCAGCTCTGAGACAAGGGGTCAAAATACTGCACCTACAGGGTGAAAGCACAATAGAATACAACAGAAAAGAATAAACCAGAGCACATTATGTAGTCATTATGTAGTCATTTCTCCCACAGAAAATTACAATCATCAAAATATAAACAGTTGTAGGGCTTGGACACATCCAACCAGCTACAAGATGAATTATGACCCTAAATAAATAAATAAATAAATAGAAAAAAGACAAAAGCAAAGGTACAAGACTGTGTACTTCACAACTTTTACAACAAATAAATTCACATTTACATTTTTGCACCTACCATCTGAAGTTACATTGTATCTTTTGTGATTGCAGTTATTTTATTTTGCTGTAAATAGATACAGTATCGTATTGTATCATTCTAGTTATCATTACAGTTCCTTACATTCACTTATTTTTCAGTGTTTGCTAGCACGTTTATCAGTGCCCACCATGGAACAAACCATGAAACTCTGGCACCATTCATGTGGTAATGGTAACAGCAGTCTTTTTACATTATGGGTGGCATAGTACTTACACAGGAATTCATGAATAAAACACAATCTCTTAACAATGACATTTAAATAAATGGATTTGAGGCTTCTGCAGAATCACATACCATAGTTTGACATTGGATGGTTAATACATGATAGTTCAAAATAAAATCCCTAAGGAGGATTTGACAGCATCAGATTTTTACTCCTGGAACCCAACTATCACTCTGCTGAACACAACAGAAAGATGACGGGCTGTAGGGAACCTCTGCTGAACACTGAGAGATGCAATGGCAACACAAACAGGTATAATCACACACAATAAACACAGTTTAGAGTTAATCTAATGTACACTATTTACAAACTAGGAATACTAAAACATTTCACCCATGACGTGGTCTAAGTCTTAGATGCAGAGGATAGGCAAAGCCAGATAAGTGTTACCTCCAGCAGAATGGGAGCCCCTCCTCTGGATCCCTTGGTCCTGCCTCCAATCACATACACCCTGTCCAGGCAGGTGACTGCGGTGTGCATGGTGCGGGGTTTCATCATGGCAGGGGCAGGGGTACAGGTTCCCGTCACAGGACAGTAGCACCACACTTCATCCGTGGCATCATGGAAAGGCTCAGCCACGTGGAGACGTACTGCCCGGCAACAATTCCCACGGCAACCACCCGTCACAAACATCTTAAATCCAGTAGACAGGAGAGAGACTTGGTTAAGAGTCTGTTCCTTCCTAAACTTTTTCTTACAAAACATAAGTAATTCTCAACCCTTTTTTGTTGCCTAATTATCTAGAAGATGAGTGGATAAAGAAAGAAAAAACAGCCAAATACCAAAATGCACTGTATTTGTCATGGCCCCAGTGATGAATAGTTACCATTCTCACACTTTCTTTCTATCTGTCTCTCGCTCCCCAAACTTACCTTTTCACCATAGCTGGTGAGATAGGAGCCAGGTGGATCTGGCATCACGGCTGTGCCCTCTCCTTGGCCCTGTCCCAGCTCCTTCCACTGGTCTGTTTCCAGACAGTAGCAGAAAGTGTGGCGGATCTCGCCGTTCTCCTCCGTCTTGTGGATGTAAATGTAGCTCTGAGTGGTAGCCGGCCTGGCATCCGTGAGCAGGCCACTGTACTGATGCTGTCTGCTCTTGGCCTCTGACAGCAGGCCGACACATGGCTCATCATCACAGAGGAGGTCATTGGTATCATGCAAAGTCTGAAGGAGAGGAGAGAGGATAACATAGAGGGAGGGGAAGACAAACAGAAACTGAAAAGTTGGCAACAAACTGTATCCCTTTACTGCAGTTGTGTGAACATGGCTTTGTGTACATGAATGCACAGGTGTGTGTGTGTGTGTGTGTGTGTGTGTGTACCTTCAGTACAGGTGCAGGTAGATGGTGCAGTCTGGTTAGAGATAATAGTCCTGGTAACAACGTCCGTCTCCCTGGAAGATCATGCTGGATCCACCTCAGTAGTGACGTCACCACCGTCTCCTCATCGGGCACGCTCAGAGAGTCTGACCTCAGGCAAGCCTCCAACACATCCACCTATAGGAAGCAGGAAGAGATCTTTACAAAGAAAGGTTTAACCAGGCCCTGAAGGGACATTTTTTCCTTGTCTCTAGAGCCAAGAGGGGCTGCATGCCCAGTGCCTTAACTCCACCAGGGCTCCCACCTCACCTGGACATTAAATTCATGAACAATGCAACAACAAAGGTGTTTTTTTAAGTCTTAAAGAATTAAAAGGTGAGTCAGAACTAAATCACATATGGCAGAAAACATCTGCTGCCCTGTTCTCTAGAGCTTGAAACTTTCAGGGATGCTAAACCTCCGGCCACACCCAGTAAGTCAGGTATTTTTAATCAGGTGTCAATGGCAAAGTACCTGCCATGACATCACTCATTGGGTGTGGCCAGAAGTACAATGAAAATTGAAAATTTCAGCTCTTAAAGCAACACAGCAATGCTGCATTGCGTTTTCTGCTGGCATTGACTCACTCTCTAAATATGGACATATTTTGGGGTAAGACATGACGCTCATCACAAGTAGACATCATCATAGAGACACAATGTTTTGCTTGTCATATTGACAAGTCAAGAAATTTTGAAAACATTTTTAACTGCTGCTATATTGATACAAATGTCAATTCAAGGACATACATTCATTTTCAAATGATTTTAAGGGTGTATTTTAATTTCGCAAGTTTTCAAGGAACCCTGCTGCATACCACAAAAAAGGGATATCATTTGATTTCTCTGGTGGACCAATTGCTAATTCTGCAAAGACAATGTATAGCTTTTCTGAATGACACATGCCACACTCAGATAAAATATACATTTTTTCATCCCATTCTCAACCAGCACCTGCATGTCCAGGAAGTCCTGGGTTAAGGAGAGCTCATGGAAGTTCTGAACCACAAACTCATTTGCTTTTTGGAGGAGAGAGGAGGAGCCGTAGGCCTCAGCGAGGGCCAGCAGGGACAGACAGTTACAGAGGTCCAGGGTTCCTATCAGGAAGTCACTGCACGCCTTGGACAGAACCGGCACCTGAGCACAGGAAAACAACATCACACATCTGCATGAAAACAGCATGTTTCAGAATAAAACATTCAGGTTTATTAAAATAAATATTTTTTTAAAAAATACACTATTTAAAGAAAATTTAATTGTACAGAAGAAAAATTTGAAAGAATAAAAATCAATAATATAAATCATTGGTAGTCTGTTTGGCTTCCAAAATGTTTTGTGTGTGTGTGCGTGTGTGTGTGTGCACATGTGTGTGTGTGTAAGAGAAAGAGAGAGCGAACATGACTGTGTGTGAGTGTGAATCTACCGTGTGAGTCTTCTTTTTTTAAATCAAGTTCATCAAGTCATTAAGTGGATTAATTTGGAAAATGCAAGTAGCTCTTCAAAAAAAATTTCAATGTCTGTGTTTGAAAAAAAAAAAGTAATATTATCGTTTTGCTGAAACCATTCAGCTTTCTCAATAACAATAAGTAATGTCTGTATTAGCAAATACTAATTAAAAGACATGATACTGCAGACATGACATGTAAAGTTTAACCTCTTCAACTCTGCCGCCCACACGGGTCCTGAGCATGACTGAGCTTTGTTCAAACCCACAAAACTGTACTTTAAATTCTGGCACAGATCCAAATGTTTCCAAAGATCCCAAATATGTCCAAACATATACAGTAGAACTGATGCACAAAACAGATATTTTCAACTTGGTGTAATGTTCAATCATAAAACAATGACATTTGGGTTTAGATACACACATTACGCCTCAATGAAGTGTTGCAACCAGCAGATACAGAACATGTATGTGTCAATGTTGTACAATCTGGGGACGTTTTTTTTTTTTTATTTTATTTTAAAGCTACGTGAGATTAAATTTAGGGAAAAACAGAGCTCAGTGGGTTAAGATGAATGAAGAAGGAATAGATGCAGGACGTCGTGACTGTCGTTGGTTTTAGGGCCTGTGTTTCTACCTGCAGGAAGGATGCGAGCTGAAACAGCATGTCTACATTGCTATCGGTGATGACTGCCTCGCCGGAGTAGGCAAAGTCCAGGAAGGATCTCACAGCCACCAGAGACTGGCTGCCAAGGGTTACCAAACCGTCGTCACGCTCTCGCATATCCACCTCAAACATAGCCCTAAACAAGGAATCAATAGATAGATAGATAGATAGATAGATGTGCTATGTTCAAATAAAAATACTGCACTTTCGGGTAAACATAATATAGTGAGAAAACCAACAGAGAGCATGGAAATGTTATGATAAATATTAAAAAATGTTGACACAGGGACAGAATATCAAACACTGCACGGATTTGGCACACACACTGACGTTTTGAACCGTATTGCTTTTAATGCAGTTTGAGGCATGATGCAGTAAAATGCAAAATGCCTGTCTTTCTCTCATTATTCCTCCTTCCACACACACAGTCACACATGCAGACCTGAAGAAATCACTGCATGCCGCAAGGACACAGCGATGGCAGGGAAAACTGTGCTCCTGGACCTTAATGGTGAAGTCGAACAGCAAGCCTCGCTCCCGAAATGATCGGAGCACGCCCAGGAGCTGGATCCCGTGAGCCTCGGTCACCCGCAGCATGGTCCTGCGTTCTGGGACCCCGTTGCATTGTGGCACGCTGCCAGGTTGTCTGATGGGAAGACTGCTGCTGCTGCTGTCGTTGTGGGTGTTGGTGGGCATCAGAGACAGCTCTAGACGTTCATCCATCTTACCAAAGTCTGATCAGAAGAAGATCCAAAAACTCAAAGCTTATACTCATCATAAATGACTTATTGCATTTTCCAAGCATTTACAGTCAGTCTGAGGGAGGCAGACATTATCAGCAGGTTATTAGCAGTTATTAGCAGATTCAGCATATCTACAAATGACATTAGCTCAGTTTGCCATGGCATGCAAGCTCTATAAATGTGTAAATGTGCAGGCTATTGTTAGAAAGGCAACTGAGAACAGCAGAGGAAATACCATCGTTTGTCTCCACCATAAAGCCTCCAGAGATTTACTTTCAAGGCAGTATGTTACCAAATAACTAACACAACATGTTCACTGTCTAAATAGAAACATAGGTAATATAGGAGAACTATCGGGTAGGTGGAGCAGAAAAAACACTACTTACATTGTCAGCACCTTGGACAGCTCTGACTATCTCATGCCGCTCTGACTTCCGGAAGCGTGAATTATCGCGAGGATATGGCTCACAAAGCTCGTGGTGTCTTGTATAGCTGTTTGTTGATAATTATCGTTTTGCAGAAATCCTTCTGTTTTATTAATTATAATAAGTAATTTTAATCATCATATGCAAAAAATCCTCTCCGGATGTAAATGCACCTCGGATTAGTGGCTCGGCTATATGGCGGCGCAATGCCAGCTGGGAATAGTAGTGCTCTGGCAACCTGGGTCGACAAAGATTACAAAGGAAGCAAGAGTTTTTACTCATTCTTACCTCCATCTACGCCTCCATTCAGTTACACAGTGCAGGATGACTCTATGGCTACATTCACACTGCAGCTGAAAGTGGCCCAATTAAGATTTTTTCACATTAATATTTGTATATTTTGACCTGTATCATATCAGTGTGAACAGATCTGTACCACTATTCCAGATTTACAACAAACATGCTGCTGAACACCAAAAAAAGTCTCAACGAAATCGCACAACAGTCCACCATTACAATTAATCAAATGGTGGTGCAGGCATTAATGTATGTTTAATTACAGTAACAGAGGTGTGGTGGCAGTGGCATCATTTATTCAGGCTGAGGTCAAGAGGGCAGAAGAGGGCTTGGACTGATGCATCTTCCCATATATCTATTAAAGTTGCAACCTTCAGTCTCCCTGTTGTTATTGCTGTGATCCTCCGTGTTTTGTTGTGTCCACCGCTGCTGACGATCAGTGGATAATGAAAAAACACATTAATTCTGATGTGACCATTCGCACAGACGCCACATCAACAGGAATCAGATTAAAAGTGGCCCAAATCAGAATTGAAAGTATTACATTTAATGTGCTGTTGTTGTGCACACTGGCATAAAAAATCAGATTTGGGTCATATTTGAGGGGGAAAAAATCTGATTTAGGCCAACACTGTTTTGTTATTCTTTTCTTTTTTAATTGTAGATCACCCGTAGGCTGCAAATGATCTTGACACTTTGGCTGATGTACATGACTGGCGACTGGAGGAACAATTTTATTAACAGATCTTCCAGCAGATGTCGCTGTTTTGCTTGTAGGCATACAAACCACAGTGGCCATAATTACTTTTTTTTTTTCCAACCATCTGATTTTTAAAATTACCTGTTATTCGCCATATTTAGTGCAATAAATTCAACAATCAATATCAACAAACACCAACTTTGAAGAGGTTTTAATGGGATCAAAAGAAACTGTAATTGTGAGAAGACAAACACAAAGAATGGAAAAACTGTAGGCTCTTCTTCTTCTTCTTCCTCCTCCTCTTATCATTATTATTAATATTGTTGAAAACTGAAATTATGGCTGTATGGTATCCTAACTTAAGGATTGCAGCTCTAAAACCACTGCAGCCTCGGAGGAAGCCGGGCAGCAGCTCGAACCTTTCCTCTTCCCGCCCAGACGACTGATGCGGGTCGTGGAGTACCTTCTGTAAACACTGGATGGCGCTACTTTCTCATGGAGCACACTTTCTATTTGTGCGTATGAAGTCAGTGCCTCCGAATTACTGAACCTCAACTTGAGACTGTGAAACAGCCGCTATTACCGATCTAATAAATCAACCACGGCTAAATTATATAACTAGAATATCAACTATTCTAGCAAATAGCCAGCGTGGAAAACAACACTTAAATGACTGAGAGTGATTTCAAAGACTGATATTCAAATGTAGACTTGGGGAAATGTATCAGTAATACTACAACTACTACTACTGCTGCTGCTGCTACTGATAATAATAAGGATAAGAATAATATAGAAAACTAGACTGAAATAGGGCATTTTTCATTAACACAAAATTATGGATCTACACATCAATAAGTACAAAGAAAGAGCCTATCTAAAAAGTATAGGCCTACATATATATGGCGTATACAGGTACACCTTTTGACATATGCTCCATTTCTTATTTCTATATTTATTGCTGTAATATTTTGTAGGATTAATGCACATATTTAGACACCATTGTCATAATGCAC
>OMLB01015465.1:0-14338 GCA_900302555.1 Myripristis jacobus
TAATGATAGCAATGATAATAATAATAATGATAATAATAATAATAATAATAATAATAATAATAATAATAATAATAATAATAATAATAATAATAATAATAATAATAATAAGGATTTCCATGACAGATTTTGTCAGTACAAAACATTGTAATACAATCACAAAGGCAGTTTGACTTTGGACCCCTAACATCTCATTTGGGTCAGAGATCAGACAACGGTTAGTTGCTGTTTGGTCTGCCCTTAATGGTACCCTCTGTCTGCTCCTATTATCATGACCTACATTAGTCTAATGACTGTCTCCCAGACAACATTTTGGGTCAGTTGAACTACTAAACAACAATCTCATTCAAAATTGACAAATGTTACAAAGTTGCATTTTGCAACTAAGTGATTCCCCATCAAATCAAGGACTGATTTATACCTGAGATGCAGCAGAAAGGCAGTTACCAATGACTAACTAAGTGGTGGGACAGAAAACCAGCATCACTCTGGTTCTGTAGGACCAGCAACCATGATTGGAATGAATGGTTTTCAGCAAGTCTGTCCAGATCAGAATAGCTTCATTGTTTCCATGTGAGGGCACATCTTCTCTGGCTCACGCCAAATCAATTCTCTGGAATAAAGCCCTGAGTATGGCCAGAGTGTTAGTTTACATACACATTTCACTGTACTTTCTCATTTTAATTTTTTTTTATTATTATTTTATCTTTATATACAGTCAAGTTATTATTATTTTGATTGCCTTGACTTAACTTAATGAGTAAATGTGTGATATTGCCTTGTTACAGGCAAATGAAAAAATAACTAAACACTGTTTGTTGTTTCTTTTTCCCCACAGTCTTTTCAAGATGTGCAAACAATATACCTCAGTCAGCCCCTCTGATGACACCACAGCCCTAAGTGTAAAGACTGAGAATGGCCATCAACACAAGAAGCACCGCTATGTACGCAAAGAGGGCAGCTGCAATGTCCTGTTCCGCCATGTCCCTGAGGAGTGGTTGCTGTTTGTGACAGATATCTTCACCACCCTGGTGGAGATCAGGTGGAGGGTCATGTTCCTGATCTTTGCCCTTTCTTACATTCTGTCCTGGCTTTTCTTTGGTATCCTCTTCTGGGTCATCGCTCTTGCCAATGGTGATGTCAAGGACCCCACAAATGACCCTTGTGTGTATGAGGTACGCAGCTTCACGGCTGCCTTCCTCTTCTCACTTGAAACTCAAACTACCATTGGGTACGGCTTCAGAGGAATGTCAGAGAACTGCATGGTGGCCATTATCATTGTCACTATACAAGATGTCATCAGCTGTTTTATTGACACCTTTGTCATTGGAATAGTTGTTGCCAAAATGGCCTCGGCCAGAAAGAGGGCGCAGACGGTGGGTTTCAGCAACTGCGCTGTTATCAACCTTCGGGATAATTTCCTGTGTCTCTCCTGGCGTGTTGGAGATTTCCGCAGGCACCACATGGTGGAGGGAACGGCGCGTGCCCAGATAGTCCGCTCAACTGTGCACACCACAGGGAAAGTGGATGTGACCTACAATGACCTTGTCATCCAACAGAGTGAAATCGTCCTGGTCACACCCACCACCATCATCCACAAGATTGAGCCTGGCAGCCCTCTGTACAAGATGAGTTTGGAGGACCTGCGGAAGGAGGACTTTGAATTGGTGGTGTCATTTACCTACACGGACGATTCCACAGGCATCCTGCATCAGACCCGCACCTCTTACACACCATCCGAGATCCTATGGGGTCAGCTGTTCCAGGAGATGATAAGGGTCAGTAGGAAGCACTACATAATGGATTACAGCATGTTCCATCATACTGCCAAGGTCCTGGTGCCAGAGGTCAGTGCTGAGGAGTACGAACGCAAGAAGCAGCTGCGGCCCTCTCCACGACATACCCCAAGGCAGTCTCCAAGATCTTCCCCACGGCCCTCTCCAAGGTCTTCACCAAGGCCAAATCATCACAAGCAGCATCTGAAACCCCCAACAGTGACTGTGGAACTTGTTAATGACAAGTCTCTTGAGGTTGCAGAGATGTCTGAAACCATTTCATCATCTCATGCAGGCAATCAAAATCAAAATACCTTGATGCCCCCAAATGACCTCACAAGTCTTCAAGAAGAGCCATAAGGATATTCTCAGTGGTCATTTACAAATGGGCACTGAGAATGTGTTCATTTTCCATATCATCATGGAAGACACTGTTTGTTTAAAGCTTTAGAAATATGGGAAGAATATAAAACCTTCAATAAAAAAGGCCCATTAAATGAAATGCAGATATTTTTCACTAAGTGAGGTCTTGATAAGGTTATTGTGTAGTTATTCATTGAATATCTGAAGGTTTGAGCTAGTTTTTTGAGAGACAATAATTATATATAGGACTTTTATTTTGTTTTTATATTCTATGTACCAGACTAATAAAGTAAGTATTTTTTATTTTTTTTTGCTGCTCAGTGTATGTGGCCCACTAGGGAAACAATAGGACACTAGGAAATAAGTAGGAGTCTTAGAGGAAACTAAAATATCTCTTATTTTGGGTAAAATCATCCTTAGTTATAATTAAACTATTTTGGCTATGAATAGCAGCACATTGCAGTCACCCTTCTAACTTTAATTTTGGATTTGAGGTGGCTGAATCATACCTGCTAAAAAGCAGAGCCATGCAATTCCTATCACACAAACTAAACACAAAATAAACTTCCTAATTACTGTGTGATGAATCAACATTATTGTCATGGATAATAAAAATAATGTTTGTAATATAAATGACTCAAATACTCAAATAAACTCAAATAAAATCATGTTCATATGTCTAGTATTCATCTTCAGATCTTCTATTAAGTCAAACGATGGGGATTGTGCTCACCTTGTCACAGATGGATCATGTTTCTTGTCGAAGAACAAAAGCTGTGACCGGGAATGTCACTTTGATGTCAAATAAACAGACACTGCCTTAGCATATGCTACTGTGTTGCTTTGATTTGCACGTCTGTGTAATTCCATTAAAGCCATGTGATCTTCTCCTCTAAGCAAAATGGATCAGTCAAAAGCTTGTGATATATTTCAGGCACAGTTTGCACGATGGAACATATCACAGCTCATTCAACAGATATAATAATAGGTTTGACTTACCGTAAGTCAAACCGTGATGCTTCAAGTCTGACTGTCGACCTCTTGCTCATCCATTATTGTCCCTTTTACCCTCACTCTAGAATAAGATTGGTATTTTATATCGATCTTATATATCTAGAAATCTGACCTCCTTCACTTGAGCTAGCTCCTTGGCCTCCACTTGACAGGACAGGCCAGCATTTTTTCAAGCAAGGACAATGTGCTCACAATGACTGATAATCATTGTTAAGATTTGGAAAACCATTCCAATGTTTATCAAAAATGACAGTCTGATAAAGCCAATATGATTTCAACTACAATGAGCAGAGGTGCCACCTTAATGTCTTCAAACAGGATACTTTCCTGATCTTAGCTGCATCCTTTAATATATCTATATATATGCTCAATGGCCTCTATATTAAGTCCACCTGCATCTAATACAATACACTACAACTGTTCTGCCATAAAGTTTCAATTCTATGATTGACACTGAGCTCATAGTTAGTAGTGCTGTTGTACTGGATTGCATTTTATTGAGGTGTTTCTAATATTCTGACCTTCATGTAAAATTAAATTTACAAATTCTCCACAATGTCAACAAAAACTGAACATTATAAACTTTCTTAAAAAGTAGAATTTATGGTAGAACTGTTGCATTGAACTGCACTGGATCGTACAGGCAGGTGTACCTAATAATGTGGCCACTGAGTGAGTACATATAGTGCACCTTAGTGGTGAACTGGGTGGAGGACTTGTTGCACTTGACTTTGGCTATAAAAACTGACTGGCTCTTGGAATGTGGAATGTCACTTCTCTGGAGGAGAGAGAGCCAGAGCTTGTGCTGGAGGTCAAGCTATACCAGCTAGATACAGTTGGGGTCACTTCCACAGACAGTTTCAGCTCTGGAACCAGACTAATGGTAAAGGGCTGGACCCTCCTTTTTTCTGGAGATGCCCTGGGCGAAAGGCAGTGGGCAGGCCATGGCTTACTTGTGAGCATTAACTTTTGTTGATTTGTACATCCCAGACAACAGTTAGGAGTACCTGGCCTTCTTGGCAAACTGGAGAATGCATCACCTGGGAACTTCATAGTTCTACTGGCAGACTTAAATGCTTATGTTGGCAATGGATGAAGGTAAATAGGGGTGATAGGGTGAAACAGCCAACCTGATCTGACCCTGACTGGTATTTATTTTGTTACTGAACTTCTGTGGTAGTCATGGATTGTCCATAATGAACACAATGTTCAAACATAAGTAAGCTTATACCTGGTGGCACAACAGGGTCGATGACTGACTTTGTAGTCATTTCACTGGAGTTCTGTCTGTATGTTCTGGACACACTGAATGCCATCTGGTGGTGAGTTGAATCAGAAGATGGGTGAGACCACCAGACAGACCCAGTAAACCGAAATGTGTAATGAGGGTGAAAAAGGAAGCTCTGATGAAGGACCCAGTCTGGAAGGTCACTATGGAGAAGCATCTCAGGGGAGGTTGGGCATATGGTGTCTGAATGGACCCTGTTCAAAGCCTCCATCACAAAGCTTTGTCCAGATGATCATTGGCAATAACTCAAGAACCAGATGGTGGACACCATTGGTGAGGGAAGCAGTCAGACTGGAGAAGGAAGCTAGTTGTAGAAGCAATAACTCAGTCAGGCGACTCAGACAGAGTCTTGTCCAGGCTATTCTCAACAGGGATGGGAAGCTGCTGATCTTAACTGAGGGATTATCTGGATGATGTGAGGAACATGCTGAGGGGGCCCAGAGGATTCAGGGGGGCTGTCACCCATTTTCCTGGTGGATATCACTGAGGTAGTTGGGAGACTCCGCAGTGCCAATGTGCCCGGACTGGATGAGTTCTGCCCTGAATTTCTGGGAGCTGGAAGAATTCTGGGGTCAGTGTCAATGGAATGGTAGACAGGGGTGGTGGATCTCACTTTTAAAAAGGGAGACCGGACAGTGTGCTCCAGTTATGCACACTGTTCAGCCATGCTGGGAAAGCTTATGCCAGGGTGCTGGAAAAGACACTCTTCATCACACATCATGTTGATTGTTGAACCTTGTATTCGGGAGGAACATATTCCTCCAACTCTTTACCAACTCTTTACCCTAGCACAAGTACTAGAGGGAACATGGGAATTTGCCCATTCACTCTACATGTGCTTTGTGGGCCTTGGGAAAGACTTAAGACTGTGGGCCCTATTTTGCGCCACCCGCTACCTGTTGCCACCACCCGATATCCGTTGCCACCACCCGCAACCTGTGAATTGCACATTTAGCAGCTTCCACTATCCCTAAATGGTATCTTGCGCCCACGCTACCCACTATCCATTATGCTGACTCCGTTATTTGCATCTGGAGGTGTGTCCATGGTCGCGTTTCATGCGCTTTCCCTACAATTGCTATCTTGCACACACACTTTAGGGAAAGCGGATAGCGGGTGGTCCTGACCCGCTATCCGCTTTGGGCTGTTACAAGAGCACGCCCAGGCGCCTTCAATGCGCGTCCACTTGGACACATGTGGACGTGCACATGTGGCTCCACCTCCCTTGCTTTAGCCTCAAACCACTCCTATGCATAATGTAACGGGTAGCGCAAGTGTTTTAGGGATAACGGCAGGTGCGCAAGATAGCAACTTTTGCGGGGTAACGCCTCTTACGCAATGCGAAATCCCCCAAATAATGGGTTTAGGGACTCTGGTGCAAGATAGGGCCCCGTGTCCCTTGATGTGTCCTGTGGAGATGGCTTTGACAGTATGGGGTGCCAGGGTCGTAGAGACCTTTATTGATCCCTATGAGAAGAAATCCAGACCATTGGCTTGAGTCTCCTTTCCAGCAAACTAGAACTGGTTTTCTTGAAAAGTTTCTAGTTAGAATACATACCAATATATTTTTTGAGGATCACAACTCCAGGCTAAAACCACTGTTCCCAAAATCCGTGCAATATTGAAAGAGCACTGGAGACACTGACCACCTTTTGGCCACAGTTCCTAGCAGCTGCTTTTGAACAGGGTCAGTTTTCTGACTGCATGCCGTGACCTCTCGGATGCAAGAAAAAATCATTTGGAGGTAAGAGATGAAGCATTTCTGCATACCTATCCCTGCACATCTTGATTACTATTATGTTTCCCAGATTGGTCTGTTAGCTTCTCCTTCGATCCGATTCAATTCACCACAATATAATAACCAGTTTGCAGTTTATTCCTTCATTTCCTGTGTGTCCCAGAACATGTGGTCCAAGTCTGATGACACAACTGTGCAGCTAAACATCAGCTTTTGGTTCAGGATGCACTGGTACCATGTACTTTACTCCTATGGAACATGGCCCTTTTGAACCGTCTATGGCTGGCACAGATGTAACAATCCACTATAACAGTGTTTTTATCTTTGTTTTGCTTTGATTTACATGATGCTTTTGAATGCAACCTTTGTGTTGCCACTTTGAATCCTATTTATATGAACGAGTTTCTAGGTGGGAGGATTTTTTTTTGGCAGTTAGTCTTTGTACCTGCCAAGATGATCTGTGAATCACTGTTGATCAATAATTCTGTCATGCCTGTGTAAATAATATTATGGCCATTTGTGCTATGGGGCAATAAAAAAGTTCTTATTGCACCTGTAAAAATTATTTTTAAAAATAATTATTATTCCTACTATTGTTTCTTCCATTCTTTTGTCATTTTCTTTATTATCCTTACTCTAACTCTTACTCTTAATGATGTTGATACCACAATGATATTGTCCTCTACATTAAAAGCATACACACGCAACATCCAGTATCCTCACTGTCTATCTCCTGTTGCTGTTTGATGCTTGCATGCAGGGAGCATCACTGAGCAGTGTGTGGGGGCCAGTCGTGAGTTAATTTCAATCTCCAGCTCTCCACCTTGTGGTCCACATGCAGCACTGGCTGCTGAATGCATGGTCTCCGTTTTGCTGGAAATTGGGCATGGAAAGCAAACACACAGTGCACACAGTTCACTGACACAGGTGGTTTGGACTAAATATATGTGCTACTATAAATAGGGGTTACTAAAAAAAGAAAAGAAAAGGGGAAAAATGTGCGGAAGCTTTTTTGAAAAAAAACGAAAAACAAAACTTTGGTCTCATAAATTAGTAAGAATGATTTAGTCCTGAACTAGGTCATCCTGCTGAAACGGCTGTTGAACACAACTAAAGCCTGTCCTAAAATTATAGGGCAATAGATGCATAGTCTAGACATCCTAAGCAACTTGATATCTTAGTGGAGAAAGACAGTCATATCATAATACAGGCATGTAAGCCTTTATTGAGTGACTCATTCTTTCCGACAGAACACTTTTTCCATACAGGCATTAAAAAAATACGATCTATAAAAACAACAGATATTATAACCCATTCTAAAATGAGTAACATCAGTTAATGTGATGGACAGTTATATTGCTCACTAACGGCGGTCAGCAGCAGGTGTTGACAACATTTGCCACCTTCTCGGAAGATTTGAATATGTGGAATTTTCGATTAAAAAGAAAAGGAGATATTTCTTCATGCATAGGGAGAAAAAAAGTGTTTTTTATATAAATAATATCCTAGTTTATTTATTTATTTAAGGTAAAAAAAAAAAATTCTGAAGGTCCACTGCGGGGTAAACCCACCGAAATTCAGTTTACACACATTAATTAGATGACATTTTTATGTAAATTTATAGTACTTAGTAGCAGTGATACCTCACAGATGTAGGTTATATAGATGTACGTTATATCGGAATATTTTAATGAGGCAAGCATAAATAAATACTTTCCTGTTAATGTAACTGATCATTGTTTATGTTGGTGGTTGTTTGCCTCGTGATGATCACAGCCTGGAGTTCATAGTTTACCCCTCTTTTCATTAACCGTTACATAACTGATTAGGAAAGTGTCATGCGCCAGTTACTTTCAAACTGCTCTTCCTTAACTTCATGCTGTGTCCTACTCGCATCAGCTCACCCGGTGTTTAACATTTGGCCTACACACGATGTGACAAAACAGTATAGTTTCGCTCCTCACTGGAGCGCTTTCCTCTCCGCGTCTCTATTGGCTGGGCGCAGACCAGAGGGCGGTCCGTGCCGGTATATGCTATTTAAATTGCTTTGGGAGAACTCTGTGCAAAGCACATTACCAAGACCAGTCATTCAGAGACATGAGGGAGTTTCACACTTGATCTTGTTCATCGTACGTAAACAACAACCCGTGGAAACAACGCCGAGGATAGCAGAGGCCAAACTCCTGGAATATATTTCACCAAGCTGATCCCAACCGGTCCACAAATGAGCAGCAGGTAGACTAAACATGAATTTTAAGGAAATTCTCACAGCCTAGTCCTATTATGCTTTCACGTGGGATGTAATGTCCTAATGATGGTGCATGCAAGGCTTATTGCTGAAGAATAACGCACAATTCTGGCAGAATAGCTGTCATCTATCAAAGCGAGTGGTTCCGGGGTAGCGCATGCTGTGCGTAACTGAATAGATGCATCGCAAAAGTAGCTGACAGAGCCTTAGAGATATCAAAATCATGACATTGTGGCCATCAAACATGTGTTCACATTCAGTTTAGATGAGATGCAGCCCGGGTCTGGACTTTATTCGAGTTCTAAAAAGTAAACACGGAGGCTTCAGCATGTGAATTCTAGGACTTTTACGCACGACTTTTGCTGCCACAGCTGTCAAGAGACCCGCCAAAAGTTGCAGTTTCTGTGATCATCTTTGACCGCAATTCAATTTCTAAAGTAAAAGTATTATTCTGAGAGCCATGTGGTGCAAAATGAAACGCGCCTGTCTGTCTTAGACGGCAGAGTGGAAGATTGCATCAGAAGGCAGTTCCCTTTTCCCCGCACCTGTTAACATTTGTCGCTGGCATTTGTTGCATTCTGAGTGCAGCTCAGGGTTTGTCTTCTCCGAGCTGAAGCACTCTCATACGGTTTGATTTTACTGTATGAGCCTAGGCTATTAAGTTTTATTTTTATTATTATTGTTGTTATTTTCAACACTACTGCCATTGCCATTACACCTATATCAAATGACAATAATCATTATTCTCAGTTACTTCCTATCATGCTTAAATTAATTCACTCATGCAATGTCCCTGCATCTAGTCAAGCTTCCTAAAGCACGAATAGCCTGTTGGTTATAATATCTAATGTATCATCATTGGTATATTTATTGCCAGTAAAATATCTTTCCTAAGATCAACAAAGCAAAAAGAGCAATTTGCTGTTACTCCTGATTGGCACAATTCCAATTATAATCAACAGTTTTTAGCAGCCATTAGTTGAGGAAAGATTACATTGCCTACCGAAGTGTAGCAACATCACAGTCAATACTGTCAATACATGCAATGTGCTTAGTTTGACAGATGCTCTCAGATGTAGTTAATAATACTGTGCCATCTGACGTCAAATTTAGACATAAAAGGCATACAGACGTAGTTTCTCAGTCATTTTACAGTACTTCTTTTTTAGCTGTAAAAAAAAGACTTGGAGAAAACAAAAATGGTAATTGTGGTCATATGACAAGTAATTTTATTTGGGTATTTGATATGCTCCTCCAGGCTTGAAGAACAATCATCTAGTTTTCCAGAACTCATGCTCCTATTCGTCTGCTCTCATGCTCCGCAAAAGTCTGAGATCAAAAAGAGAGACTGTGGCAGGTCACTTTAGAGGGTGTTGCTAGGACAGCCAGGTCTAGGCCATGTACAACAGACCACAGCACTTTAATGAGTAGTGTTTTAGTTGTGCCACGAGAATCCTCACAGGACAGCCATTATGCTGCAGAGAGAAGATGAAATCCCCAAGAGCTCTGTGAGAGTCAACAAGCAGTATGCATCTCTTCTGCACACTTAAAGAGAAAGCTGATACTATTCCTTTAAATTGTGATAAAATATATCCTGAATCTGTGAGAATCACGTAATGTCATTTCATCGCAGCCCATTGCTTTTGTATAAGGTCCTGGCAAAATTAAAGTTCAGTGAGAAATTGATATGTCTGTCACGCTGATGCCCCATAAAACAAAAACAAACAAAAAAAACAGCTCATAAGTTTTTAGACGGTAGGTGTTGATGGATGAAAGAACCACCCAAGTATGAACTTACAGTGTCAGGCAAAGCATGTTCATTTTCCTTTATTGGTAGAAGGCACTACATGAAAATTGTGCATTAATAATGCACCAATGGATAATCAGGCAGGAGGGCACATGTAATGTGACAAACAAGCTGGTGTGACAATTATGGTATCATAATTGGACATTGTTTTGGATGATTATTAATTCGAATGTGTGCATTTCCTGTTCTTTGGTTGCAGTATGTTTTTCAAAAGATGACATGGTTAGAAAAATGATATGTGTATCTCAGTTCAGGTTTTTAATTTGATCCTACAGGAGTGCAATATCTGAAAAAAAGATTCAAACAAATAGTTCATGGGATCCCAGAGAAACACTGTAACCCACAATCCAACAATAAACGATTATGTCAACTCAACTCAGCCAAGAAAAACAAGTCAACTTTGTAAATGACCAATAATGGGACCTGAATCCAATTACACTGAGACCTCTCTCAGTGAAAAGTTGAAATGTCAGAGTAGGGTTAGATAGCACTGTTGTTGTTTGTCATAACTGAATGAAATATTGTTGGCACAAAGAGAAATGCTTTTCTTGCCCTTGGGTATAAAGTCTTTGATGGCTTTTCTCAGGCTGCACCTATTGCTGTGTTATCAGTTGTGACAGGTCATATTATAATTCATGTTCAACACACTGATACTTAATTGTTAATGGTGTGATTGTTTTTTTTTTAGTGCTCTCAATATGTCTTTGTTAACCATCCTCAGTGTGATTTTATGAGGTTATTTAGATTTTGGTATTTGGTTTATATAGAAAGGTGGTGTATTTTATTATTTAATATATGTCTAACAATTATCTTCTTTCTTTGTCTCCTGTAGCATTTCTAATTGATGAGGTCCAAGAACCTGATGAAAGAGGAGTGACCGGTTCATCCTCAGGCCTGCACACCTCTCCTTGGTTGCAGTCAAACTACGGGCTAGCGAGGCCGAAGGGGCGTCACCTCAGCCCGCCTCAATTTATCACCATTTCCTGTTTGATTTGGTCCCCAACAGTGTTTCAAAACTGTTTCTCCAACGCTTTTTCCAGAAACTCAGACTGTTTTCCAAAGCAGAAGCAGCACAGCCCTCCCAGACAGAGGTGATGGGAAGTGTGCGAGCCAACCGCTACAGCGTTGTGTCATCAGAGGAGGACGGAATGAAGCTTGCCACTATGGCAGTACCCAATGGCTACGGAAATGGCAAGGGCAAGGTGCACACAAGGCACCAACCTCAGAGCAGATTTGTGAAGAAGGACGGTCACTGCAATGTGCAGTTTATCAATGTGAGCGAAAAAGGTCAGCGTTACCTGGCCGACATCTTCACCACATGTGTGGACATCCGCTGGAGGTGGATGTTCATCATCTTCTGCCTCGCCTTTCTCCTATCATGGCTTTTCTTTGGTTGTGTCTTCTGGCTGGTGGCCATCTTCCACGGGGACTTAGAAAGTGAAACCCAGAGGTGTGTCTCCAATGTGAGCAGCTTCACCGCTGCCTTCCTATTCTCCATTGAGACTCAGACCACCATTGGCTATGGTTACAGATACGTGACAGATGAGTGCCCGGTTGCTGTTTTCATGGTGGTGTTCCAGAGCATCGTGGGCTGCATCATTGATGCCTTCATCATTGGTGCTGTTATGGCAAAGATGGCGAAGCCCAAGAAGAGGAATGAAACCTTGGTTTTCAGTCATAATGCAACAGTGGCCATGAGAGACAACAAGCTCTGCCTGATGTGGCGTGTGGGCAACTTGAGGAAGAGCCACCTGGTGGAGGCACATGTCCGGGCGCAGCTTCTGAAATCCCGGACCACAGCAGAGGGGGAGTTTATCCCTCTCGACCAGATGGACATAGATGTGGGCTTTGACAGCGGAGTTGACCGCATCTTCCTGGTCTCCCCCATCACCATTGTCCATGAGATAGACGAGGACAGTCCCTTCTATGACATGAGCAAACAGGAGCTGGAGAGCTCTGAGTTTGAGATAGTGGTCATTCTGGAGGGCATGGTCGAGGCCACAGCCATGACCACACAGTGCCGCAGCTCCTACCTAGCCAGCGAGATCCTCTGGGGTCACCGATTCGAGCCTGTGCTCTTTGAAGAGAAGAACTACTACAAGGTGGACTATTCCCGCTTCCATAAGACATATGAGGTGCCGAGCACTCCTCTGTGCAGCGCCAGAGACCTTGCTGAGAAAAAATACATCCTCTCAAACTCCAACTCCTTCTGCTATGAAAATGAGATGGCACTGGAAAACAAAGAGGACACAGACGAAGGGAACGGGGGTAGCGTTGGCCCCGATGGCACCCAGACAGACAATATATCAGAGACTGAACACAGCCAAGCCACTGTACCGCTAGAGCCCCGGCCTCTGAGACGAGAATCAGAGATATGACTGTGTAGAGACGTCAGACCTCAGATATTAAAAATCACCTCTTGCTCTGAAAGGCACAATGAGCTGAGCTGGGCCTTGGGTAGAGGACAAGTTCAAGCCGACGGTACTGCTGTGGGAAGGGGCTAGGTTGAGGACTTGTATGTAAGAGTTATTTGAACTTTAATTGCATACAGTATGACAAAACACAGCACTATGAACCATGTTCATATTGAAGGAAGAATTCTCCATGAAGTCCCCACAAATGTGTGCTTAGTGTCTATTGACTGCAAGATAACATAGAGGGCGGGTTTGTTGAGATAACTTGAAAATCGCAGGCATGTCTCTGTTTCTCTGTCCAGCAAATATTTAGAACAAAAAACGTATTAAGAATGGTGGTTTATAATTTATGTTCTCAAGTGCTGCTATAAAAATTATACGTAGTGCACAGAAGATAGAGAAAAAGCCCTTTAAGATGTTCTCTTTTTGACTCTCTGCGCTTTCACATTGAAAACCAAAGCCTTTTTCCTTGCTAATTTGCACATGAGTTGGCGAATGTACTCAAGAGTTTTAAAAAAAAAAATCATGGAATCATGGAAGGTTTTTACTACAGAAAATATATATTCTTAGGAACAAGGTATTTTAATCAACACTATAGAGTCAATTATTTTGAAAGCCACAAAACAAATTCTTATTTTTTAACATTATAAAAATTTTAATGCAATCAAAGAAGTCAGGAAATAGACACAATGCTATTGTGAAGGGTTTCAAAAGAAATCTTGATTTAATCCATTTTGCCATTTAAAGTAACAAAAGAAGTAGCAAAAAAATAATGATAATAATAATTTAAATAGATGCTCATTACTCTATAGCCTAGATATATCCTAGTATTGTCTCTTAAAACTCCATACATGTCTGAAGCAAATAAGGTACAGCATGTTTATCATTCATGAGCTGGTCTCATAGCAAAAATGACACATCGAAAAGCCTGATTATCTTTTTTGTCTACACAAAAAGGGTATCTGTAGCTCCAGGACACAGTGTGTGGAGATTCGAAAGACAATACAACACATTTGCATCAGCGTGTAGCTTACAGTGCAGACTAGAAGGATTAACTAGACTAATTATATGACTTGAGAGCGCCTGTTCTTGTACTTCGTCCCTTTCGGTCACGGAGCTGAAGGGGGCTGTTCATTGCTGGTCACACTGATAGAAGCATGCCTGTTTATTGTGAAGGGATTGAGCAGGGTAGTATTAACGGCATCAAACTGAGAGAGATCATTAATTTAAACAAAGAGGGGAGTAATATGAGAATCTGAATGTTCTTTAAAGTGCTGCTATGATGTTGCATTTATAGGATTGACAACATGCCAAAGAGTATTATTATCATAGTTATGTTTTTTTTTTTTTTTTAACATCACCTAATTAGATTGGTACAGATGAGTAGAACGTTTAGACATTTTGAAAAAAAAAAAAAAACGTTGTGTACAGTTATCATTTACGTTGATGATACTTATCCTGAGCCACTTCATCAAGCCTTAACACCGAAGTTGAAAAATGAGGATTCATAAATAACCGCAATAGCACAGGCTATATGGGGCAGTAAACTAGCGTCACGTACTGTTTCACCCTCGGTAGTATTGACTGACCTGAACAATAATCAGATGTAGGCCTACTAATGTGTGGACAGCTTATAGGTGGGCAGCTTGAAGCTCAAGTGAAGTGTAACCAAAAAAAAAAAAAAAAATTAAACT
>OMLB01015465.1:14358-26063 GCA_900302555.1 Myripristis jacobus
ACAAGGAAAGAGGAAAAAAAAAAAAAAAAAAAAAGTTGACCTTCAAAGCCAAAAGCATAACACAGGTTTTAAATAGTGAAATAAATCATCAGGCAAGAACTTCTTGCGCAAAGAAAAGTAGAACGTTGTCTCCTTCTAATGACTAATACAGTGTTATGAATGGAGCTCAGCATTTGACAGTCTGAATAGCCTTTCACAATGCATCTTGAAGACAATATTGTAAATTGTCTCTTTTGCCAGGAGTTGAAAACAATGACAAGTCGAATCATCAGTCTCACTGATGAGTCAAACAAAATATTTTTTTTTCCAGAGTAGAACAGTTGTGCATTGTTGATGCAACTATCCCTTTTTTTGCTGTACATGCATGTATACTTGTATGCAGACTATGGATTGGCCTGCTTTATTATCACTACTACTCAGTTTTTCACTCTCCATTTTAATGCTTTATTTTTCTTGGGAATGTAAGATTTTGACAAGCATAGTTCAAAGCCAAATGTACTGTAACTCTGGCATATGAAGGTGTACTGCAAAAGAGTTTGCATCAAGACAAATTTATATCCTGTATCTTTTTTAAACAACGACGGAAGGCCTTCAGGCTACATAGTTCCTACATGTGTAAATACATCCCTCCCTGTTGCAGTTATTTTGTATCAGTCTTCCAAATGTACTGCAAAAACCACAGAATGTACAGATTTTTGTATTATTAATAATATTATTGTTATTATTATTGTACATGCTATTATATTGTTCTTTTTTCAATAAAATGTCAATGGATAAACATATGCATGCCACATCCCTTGTCATAAGAGGCGGATAAAGCATTTCCATTTTGAGCAAAGAAGTTTAACAATAACAGACATCAGATCATTACAACAATGTGTTAGGATTATGGTATTATGCTCTTGAAATAGAATTATAACAGCTGTATTAGAGCGCAAGGAGGAAAATAGCTGGCGAAAGATTGGTTTATAAGAGAAGCTGTCCATCCCTCTGAGAGAGTATTAACAACACTCCAGTGATATGGAAAAGGAAAACTGGCGAAAGCCCAGCAGGCAGATGGAGCTGAATATGTGTTGAAGGGACCCTGTTGATGCACATCAGAGGCCTCGGCGTGTACAGCAGCGGCTGTGGCTGTGAAACTAACCAGCCGCCTCGGCCTGCGTCCTTCCAGCACAATAGGGATTAGCACCCTCTTTTTAGTCTCGCTCTCTTGACACACATTTTGCTCATGCATCCCTCATCCTGTCTTTCATCCCCTTTCACTGGATCCATCTCCTGGGTTTTCGTGATGTCAGCTCCACTCGTGCATTAGCAGGGTTACACTGATATATTAGGATAATATTGGGCTTTGTTAAATATCAGCCAAAGAGTTGTCCCATGACGGCCTACATGCTGCCTCAGAGGCTTGTTCACTCTGACAAGAATATGTGCAGTTTCATGGCATGAAATGGCATGAAAAAGGTCAAATGTAAAGATAAAAAAAGATTTAAAGATGTAAAACTGATGACTTTTGCCAAGCAAACATTTATGTCTGGAATTGTTGAAAATCTGAACATGTTGTTCATATGGGTGGTACTTGGCAGCGCTACTCTATAACCCTTTCAAACGCATTTTATTCAAAGCCAAAATTTCTCACCCTGTATACCTTTGAAATTAATTTGCACAAAATCACAGTGTATAACATGTCTCCTTGATGAAGTCAGCTACTTCCTGTTCATTTTTTTTTAAATTTCTTTTTTAATGATACCACACAGGGATGATACTGATATCCTAATGCTTCTCTTTACACTGAGAACACATCAAATATATTAACCAAGACGGGTTTGGTGATTAACAGATGAAGAACTGAAATGATTTTTAAAAAAAGCATGAGGAGTTCATCACTTCTTATTTTCCTTTATCACTTTTCTTAAGGAGAGTTTCTTTTGGTAGAGAAGGTGGAACATTCTTTACTAGGCATGACCGTAATTCTTGCCTTTCCTTCCACAACTCTACCTCTCCCCGTCTATTGTAGAGACAAGGAAAGAGGAAAAAAAAAAAAAAAAGAACCTCAATCCAACGGCATGGAAAATTCCTTGGTTTACCGTTAAGGAAGACTGACACTAATGTCAACTTCTGGAGTCAGAGCTCCGGAGTCAGAGCTTCAAGTGTGATATATATGTGTGTGTGTGTGTGTGTGTGTGTGTGCGTGTGTGTACGTGTGTGTACATGTGTATGCTCTATTCATCTGACATAAAGCAGCTATCTGATTCATCTCCATCATTTTGGCACAGGAAGAGAGAAAATGAGTCAGAGTTGCTTGTTACGTTCGGGATCTAATGTTTCATATTTCCTCTAATAATGCTGAGAATTACACTGGTCGTTTAGAAAAGCAATAGGCGGTGCAATACAAGAAATAAACCGCATGACCTAAGCATCTACAAAAAGGTCCAAGCAAGTGACTTCTCTTTACTTACTAAACAATGTTTCAGAGAGCTCGCCTCAAACACACAGGGTGGCACCAGCTTGTCCCCGAGGGGCAACGCTGGTGGGAAAGTAAAGAGTTACTTTCCGGTCACACCATTTGATATCCCATTTATTTATTGAATTATTAATTTAAAGTTGTGACCAGGAAAGGCACATTGAGGTTACTTCCTGTTCGAAAGGAAGAATAGTGCCACATTGTTAGGCGCTGTGCAGGCTAACAGTGTAGGCAGTTCATGCTGCTGAAGGTGAACCTCTCTGTTGCTATTGTGCAATTCCCCTCACGCCTTGTTTATGAAAACAATAACACTGTATATGAGCGGAGCAAACATCCAAAGGTAAACGTCAGACCGGCTTCCATTATTTTTCTGTAAACCCCTGAGATATCAAGTATCCCAATGCTTTTTTATCACTATTTATTTATGCTTTCCACATCATACTCTACAACTGAGCGACCCCTCAGATATTCAGAGCCACAACCATAACCTTGCAACAACAATGCAGGAGCTGAAAAGCTTGTACTCGCAACACAAACACAATCTGTGCTTCTAAACCATAACCGGAACCCCCCTCTTTTATTGAAGCTTCTGGGAACCTGACTTTCAGACAGACTCAGCTCTTTTCCAGACCTGTGATCCCTTGTGTGTTTTGTCTTTCACTGAAGTGAAGTCTTCCTGCTTCACACGGACCCCTGCTTCGCCAGACAAAACCGTCCTCAGAGGAGCAGGGCCGGTGGGGGCCCGAAGTAACCTAGATGCTCGTCTACGCAAAGACTCCTTAGATTGAGCCGTTTATGAAACAGAATATAAATCCAGGAGCCTTAGCTTTGTTGATTTACAACGAGATAACGCCCATTTGAGCCGCATGGAACAAGCTGACTTGCCAAAGAGTTTTCCTTTCCTAGATAAAAAAAAAAAATCTGGCAGTGGGATGAGATAATCCCACTGGTTTCCAGTGTCACAGTGTCATACCAGTGGGCTGACCTGCCTTATTCTGTCTTGTTTCAACATATTGATGTTGGTTCCCTGAAAGAACTGAAACTGCAAGTGGAAACAAGTGGAACTGTTTCATCCCACTGGCAATTTTTTTTCTTGGTTTAAGAGAAACAAGATTTCAACACTTAATGTGAGACTAAATGATGTGTTAAGATGTTTTTGCAGTGCGAGGGGATTTCATCGCCAAAGGGGGAGGGCTTGCACAAAAAAATGTCAACTTGAAAAATAATGTCCCTCCTGAGTATGCCAACACCGTGCTCACCAATAAGAATGGAAGAAGCAAGACAACTGGATAATACAAGTATGATCCGGGAACACAGGAAAAAAAAAAAAAAAAAAAATCAAGTATCGCTGTCCTTCCTTTGCTTCAGCTGCAATATCCCACACAGCTGATACCGAGCTGACAGTAATTGCATGAGCCAGGTACACATGTAGTCAATGCGTTAATAATGCATACATTTATGATGCATCCCAGGCACGCAGGCACGCAAAGGTGATGGTGGAATTTTCCGAGGACCTGACCATTCAGTGGACTTCAAAAGCCTCCCTGCCTCTCGCTGTAGCCTTGCTTTGAAGCTCTGCCAAACGCTGTTGCCTCCTCTTTGATGTCACGCCAAACACTGTCACCACTGGAGACAAAACTCTCCTGTCATCAGACGACACATAATCATTTTCTCCTGTAACCTCTCTCTCTCTCTCTTTTTTTTTTGCATTGCATGAAATTGTGGGCTTTGTCTTTTCATCATTGAAATTATTATCAGTGTCATATCCAGCCTCACTGGCATAGTGCAGAAGTCCGGCTGCACTGGTAGTGTTATTTGGCAATACAGTGGGGTTGATGGATTGGTGCTTTATTACTTTTCTGTTTTTTTTGCAGTCTACAAATAGAATGGGCACAGCGAATGTCAAGGGCAGTAAAACCCAGTTAAAAGTGAAACAGAGCGCTTGCACTAAAACTCTCACCGCGGAATGAGTCAGCTCTTTTCTGACTTGTCATCTCTGATCATAGAAATTCTGACATGTGAGACCACCAACGCCACCGGGGCTGTAGAGATCACGGACCCTGACTCTCTCTATAATCATGCACTTTCCTGATGTAAAACATACAGCCTGTAAATTGATAAAGACAACCTGAATATTGCAGCAGTGATTGTAGAGGTGCTTTGCAGCTGCAGCCTCATCTGCACAATTTACAGTGTTAATAGGCAGATTAGTGGAAGATTAGCAAACAGTACGGCGCAGTTATGTCACATGCTGAATAATTCATAGAGCTTCCCAATTCTTCTGTTTTTTTGTGATGTTCTCTTGGAAGGCACAATTAGATCCCCTGTGTGGCCGACCAGCTGAATTGTATCCCCAAAAGAGGTGTCTCCATTTCCTGCATCTGCTCATTGGCAGTCTGCCCCAGACTGCACACAAAAAGACTCAAAACCTCACATCCAGAGAGTCGCCTGAAGAAGGTGGAGTGATCTGAGAAGCACAGTCAGCTCTGGTTCAGCGTTTGCCACATCTCGTCTCTGTCGATTTCCCTGAGAACTGAACAATGAAAAAAACATCAGACCTTTTGAATATGTAATTGGAAGTCCAAACTATTTAAGCTTATTGAAGAATCTCTAAACAGTGACCACCAGGCAGCTCAGGGGATTTCTGAGATGCCAAACACCAACAATAATAGTTCTGTTAACTGGTAATGAAGTTATTTATGGATCCCTCTTTTCTTCTGTTTCTGTTAAGCCTATAGTGAATCAACGAGCATAATAATATGGTAAATGGACTTTAAATTATTCTTTTTCCTTCCTCTCTTAACATATTTTACTTATCTGTTACCATCATCATCATCATCATCATCATCATCATCATCATCATCATCATCAGTATCAGTATCAGTAGTAGTGGTAGTAGTAGCAGCATTTTTATTCTAGTTTATTATATTTTATTATCATTACCATTATCATTAGGAGTAAAAAGAGCTATTTTTTAAATTTATTTTTAACTGAGGCTGGTTTCCTTTTTGGGCCCTTGACCAGGGTTTTAAATCTGTTTTTGTGTCATCTGTTTGTGCTTCTGTAATTGAAAAAGTCTTTGAGAAAATATGGTTAAGGACTGCATTTCTGTAGCGCTTCTCTAGTCTACCTTCCATTAAGCTGCCCATCAGAAGCAGTCAAGGGTTCAGTTTCTTGCTCAAGGACACTTCAACACAGTCTCTGGAGGAGCCGGGGAATCGAACCAGGAACTTTAAGATTACCAGATGACTTCTCTACCTTCTGAGCCATGCTGCCCCACAAAAGCTGAAATGTAATTTATGGAATGCCGTGCATGGTGTTTTGCCATGCATGGTTTTGTGTTAATTTTGGTTGGACTCCATCCCCTTTACGTCCAGTCTCTGTTTTTCAAAATTAGCCTGGATTAGAGGTCTTTGACCTGGCACATGCAAGTCCAACCTTGATCCTCCCCTTGGTGGTCGCAGTGGGGGTTAACGGGGGTGACAGGCTGCGGACGCTTACAGCAACCTGAGCCCAGCAGTGGGCTTTACTCTTTGACAAATGGGGGCTGTTCTCATTTATAGCTTCTGGCCTTGGGCAGGAGAGCTTAGCCTCTTCATGCACACTGACAGATGAGAGAATATAAGGAATATGCTTGCATGCAAAGCTGTCTGCATCTGACAGTGAGCTGTAATTTGTGATGAGTCCTATAAGACAGCAGCCACAGTGGGACACAGGATGCACATGACTGACCTTGATATTGCCTTTGAGTGGCACATGTTGGGGCAAAGTGGGATCCTAAATGTGCAAGAGTTCATTTTCACAATAATTCAGACATTATGATGCATAACTGTATGAATAACTGTTTTAACATTATATTATTGAACACTTTGAATCTATCTGTCTGTGTTCAAGTATGACATCTCAATTTAAAACTTCATCTTTTCATATCAAGAGTTTGAAAACCACTGCATTAGGTTATGATGCAAATGCCCACGGACTCAAAGGTACAATTTTCAGCATTGTTGACATTAAAAAAAAAAAAAGTGGAATAAGCACATAATGTATAAGTGAGCCAAGATGATGAGACCCTGATAAAATTTTGTCCTTATTTTTTGTCATTTGAGTCCAGCAGGTCCGCACTTCAATTCAGTTTTACACAGTGTACCTTTAAAATATCAGTTACACCTACATTATTACATGAGATACAGCTTATCTGTTTATTCTATACTGTACCTCACTGTACTGTAATACAGTACAGCCATGATGTCACATTTTCACTATGATTTTTGTATCCGAAAGAATTCACAATAGTAATATTATCGCAATACCTATAGAAATTTTTAAATAATGATGATTATATTAATGCTACGAGTCAAATTCATTTTTAACTGTTTACTGTGTGTTTTGTCTTTTTTTTGGCAAATTAGTTTAAGTCAAAATACAGGTGAAGCAAGGTGGAGAAGGAGTCTATAAGTCTACACAAAAGTGTACAAAATGATTTAAACAATCATATGCACATTAATATGAAACTAATATACTATTTTTTTTTTTTAATATTACGGTAATACCAGTATATCAAGACTTCCCTAGTTCCACCAGTGTGCTGACTTCACATGTACAGTGTTTTGTTATATTTTTAGACATTTTTGTGTAACCCTTTTTAGTGCCTCTACTGAACTCTGCTGCATATCTCTTGAGGAAAAATGATCATCTGACCAAAAGGATTACACAACCTTTTCACTGGAGCTGTCCTCCATCGACCTCCCGGCTATGGCTGTGAAGGACTGTGGTCATTGAATTTTTCAACAAAAGCCACCAGGAGTAATGGTTTCAGACCGTGCAGACTTTGTCACCACTGAGTTATAAAAATGTCAGGGAACATTATCCATTTGCTTCACCTGGGTAAAGAATGCGGCACTACAGACCCTGTGGACGTACAATAAAGGTTTCCGAGTCAAAGCGCCACAGTTTGTTCAACAAATTCCAGTTCTGATCCTCCTATTATTCACCCTATCAAACACCCACTAGTACGTCAGTTTGACAAAAAAGAAAAAGAATGTGTGTGATGGCAAAGTAATGTAGCTGTGTAACAGCAGAGTTATTTAGGCTATTGTAGCAGACCACAACAGGGTGACAATGCTCCAGAGAGGGTGACAAGCCAGTGGTTTGGGTCGCTACGCCTTGTGGTACGAACACAGATCTCTGTTGCCTCATCCCACTGGCAACCATACACAATAAACAGCCAATTAGGAAGCTTTCCCATTACCATCATCATCATCATCATCATTACAAGGCTGAATTGTTTGGTTAATTCAATCTTGCCTCACTTGTTCTTTTTATAGACTATGACAGAGATACTACAAACAACGGTGGTCACGTAAATGAAATCACTGAAGATTTCCCCTCGCCGTGGCACTGCATTAAAAGAGAACTGAACACAACAACAGCAGCATGATCCTATACGTCAGTGTGCATCTGTTAAGTTGTGACAGAGGCATCGCATGCCCTGCTGCACTTTGTGGATAGGGCGATTTTTGGATTTTAGTCTAATTGATTAGGCTGCATAGAAAATCAGTTTATGTATCCATAGTTTGGACACCCCAGCAATCTACTGTGTCTTGTGGTCATTATTTGCCTATTGTTATACACTGTATAGATCTGTGTGCATGTGCATGTGTGTGTGTGTGTGTGGGAGAGAGTGCATAGGCTGAGAGGAGGACAAAGAGAGAGAGCTGCATTTCCAACAGTTCTTTAGCTTATGAAGATTTTAAATATATATTATGAGAGTTATATTGTAGTGTGTAATTGTATTGTGTAATATAAATTATGAGGTATTATCATACCTGGTGATGTTTATGAAGGTTTATCACTGATACTGGTCTTAAATCATTCTTCTGCCACTATGAGCTGCACTTGAATCACTAATTCATAATTATCTCACCCAACAAGGAGGCCAAAAAAATAAAAAAATAAAAATACTGGACCACTTTGGAAATGAGTCATTTGCGCTACCTGAGCTAAGTCTCCACTTACTGTATATATTAATAAGATTCCTACATGGAGTATACATAATGTTATCAAATGATGTACTGAGCGGCTGTATGTAATGCCTCTGCTGTTTGCTCTTCCTAATTTTGGACACAGTGATAGTCTGTATCATGCATGGCACCTGCTAAACAGATCAATCATATTATGCAAGGTTTGATGGGCAGGAGAGCAACAAAAGCACAAGTTAGATTAGGTCACACAATGTACCTGGCACCCACACAACTCTGTACTACTGTCCCATGCTTGTCATAACTGCACTGCCTGTAGTGCCCACTGGAACGTAGATGTCGATCATGTTTAAGATCCTGACGTCAGAACACATCAGCAGCTGGTTCTTCCATGAAATCTTAATTCCCACTTTACCACAGTCAGCTTAAGCATCCGCTCCCCTACTTTGAAGTCAGTGTCGGCCACTGAACTTCATAGGCTTTGACCAAATTTGGAATGAATGGGAAACTAGATAGGACTCAACACTATGCAGTTGTCAAGGAATGCCAGTTCATGTTGGACGTTCGCCAAAAGATAATGAGCTCTCCCCGTGCCCCCGGAAATATACACTATATGTTCAAATTCTAACTCCCTTTTAAGCATTTTAGCTGATTGTCACAAGATCATGTAGCCAATCACCATTACATTTGTTCAGCAGCCTCTGTTCTACCATTGGTCTATGTTTTAGAAAAACTGGCATGGTGAAGTCCAGCACCCCTGTGTTGATGCTTTACCTGTTTCTATATCTGACAATAGGCACAAAGTTTGATGGTGATATCTGAACCCAAAATAGGCCTTAGAAGTCATGACATTGGTCGTCTGATTTGATAACAGACTTCCAGATGAAAATAAATCAAATCATTTTGTAGAGAAAATATGTTGGGTACAGACATCCATATTTTTGGCAAATGTTTGTAGGCAAATGTGATGTCTGAGGCCTATTGATGTGCCTTTTAGTAACAAGTCAGCAAAAAACACCACTCCCGCTCAACCCAGTTGCCAGAGGTAATAACTCAGGAAGTTAGTGAATGAATGAATGAATGCACACTCAATCAATCACGATAGACAGATATGTTGATAGATAAGATAAATACAAGGTGCTATGGAGGATGGTTTTACCTGTTTTATGAGGCATTTAACATGCCAAGAGTGTTCATTCAAAAATATATGGCAGATAATTATTGAAAGGACATAACAGGAGGATATTCAGGACAAAGCTTTACTTGTTCTCAGTTAGCTCTAAAACAACATGAGTGCAGTTACTAAACATGGATAACCCATAGTTTTCCGGCAATACACCCTTTTACAGTGCTGACATTTGAATCAGATAAGGTGAATGGTAAATCTAATTGTTTTTAACCGCATCAGCTCTATTTTTAAACTGATATTGTGAAGGAAGCTCCTGCCTGGCACAGGAGCGGGGCAGTGTGACTCGGTTGTCTTCCAACATATTAGACTCTGAGGGAGGGGCTCCGACCTAGCAGAGTTTCCATGAGCCAATGTCAGGACATCACATGCCGACCCACCCGGATGCGCAGCGGTTGCCATGTTGTTTGCCACGTATCACTGTGTTTCACACTCTCCCTGACACCAGCTCCTCCGCCACATCCTCTTGTAAGCGATTCCGGTTTCAATAATAAATGGGATTACCTTTGATATTCATACAGAATTTAGTGACCGTGTTTGACCAGGGTTTTACCAGCTGTGATGTGCGTGACAGTTGAGATGCGCCGCTTCTTCTTGTGGGTGGTCAAGTGTAGGGCGAATTGTTTCACTTAGACCAGAGGATCCATCTGTCTTGGAAGGACTTTGTGACATACACGTGTTTCGCCCTGTCTACATAAAGTCAGGCTGATTGATTGACTTACATCCTGTGATGGGATAAAAGTACAATTGGACAAGCTCTTGGTTAGGATCTCTTTGCAGGGTCATGTCACAGGGTTGTGACCTGGTTCTGATAAACAGATGGGTTTCCACCCCAAAGGAGTAACGTGAGGCTGATCATGCGGTGCTTTGATCAGTGTCAGAGTCCGTTTTGCACACTTCCTTGCTCAGTGAGAAATTATGGGAATTGATCCATTGTCAGCTTTAGGGAGACTTCAACACAAAGCCCCTCAGAAGGCCTCCGTTGTTAGTTTTGTCTGACTTGAAAAGCTGCCACATGTCTCACAGAATTATCACAGAGTAAGTGGCAGGATTGATTCACCAAGTTGTCCCACATTTCACAGATAGGACTTTGCAGTGACAATGACGTGACCATATGTAATGGTATTTTCGCCCAGTGGCACTTAGCAAAGGCTTTCTCTTTGGAGCAAAAATAATCCCACAAAAGGACGGTTGCACTAATAGCCTGCAGGTCATCGTCTACACCAGAAAAAGAAGACACGAAGAATAAGTGACTGGAGCATGTTGTGGTGTCTGTGAAGCAAATTCTACACTTTTGTCGGATTAATTAAAAACGACAGAGTGATGTATTCTTACCTACAGGCACACAAAGTAACAATTAGCACACACACAAAAAAAAGTCACTCCGGAGCTCCATATACACTGCAATTCATTTTCATTTTGTCCGAGGGCTCACGGCTTTGTTAGGATGGTGATTTTATCATGCAGGATGCAAGATACACAAAGACATTGTGAATGATTAAATGGACGCCACAAAAGCTTGGGATAAGGCTGCATTGCTGTGCGTGCCAGATATCAACAGACAAATAGGGAGAGGGATTAACTATTCAGAGTGAGGGAGGAGTGAATGGGGAGGGGGTTATTCACTGGTCAGTGTGGTTAATCAGGGGACTGGGGCAGGGCCGGTCCAGAGAGGAGAGAAAACAACAGCTGTGGAGAGGATGGAATTGTTTTAGAGAGAGACTCTCACTCTGGCAGAAGTCTGGCAAACACTTTGCTTCTCTCACCTTTTCTGAGAGCAGCCGCATCCTGGATACATTACTCTAACTTGTTGCCTGACCTCAAAACCGTTGAGTTAGGAGAAACCATCTCATTGAGGCCCTGAAATATTCATTAAAGTCATGCTTGTGGAGCCACAAACTGGGAGGAATTTAAGTGACCTCCGTTACAAACTTGAGTATTCTACTTTGCTCATCTTTTTATTTGGGTTTTTTAACCACATGAGCAAGAAGCAAGCACTAGACTAAAAGCATAAAATGTGACACATTTTGTTCGCACATGATGCATTGTAGCTGCACAGGAACACATCATTCACTTTTCT
>OMLB01015469.1:0-20351 GCA_900302555.1 Myripristis jacobus
CCCCTACACACAATTCTTCACACTGGCTCGGCCCCACACTCACGGGGCTTTTAGAAGTGAGAAAACAGGGGTAGCATACGTGACAGTCATAATAGAATAGCACTACGTTATTTTGGGGCCTCGCCACAGCGGCATTTGACATATTTACCAAAGGTAATGTTCACTGAGCAATTCTTCTGCTGACCACTTTTTTCCAAAAGCTTAAGAATAAATGATTCTCCAGTGCTAGCAGTAAGCTTGCAGAAAGTGATGAGAGAGCATGTATCTGAGAGTAAAAGAGAGAGGGGAGGTGCAAACCTGGTGGTTTACCATGTTAGAGGAACATAATATGTTCAATCAACTCCCAGTGTTCTTGACCTATTTTTCTATACAGCTCATTATCTTTATCAGTCATGAATCTGTTTTATATCTGTGCATGCCTCTGTGCTTCCTCGTGTATGACGCATGTCGGGGCGAAAACACAATCAACATGAAATACATTTTAATAACTTTTCAATGACATGATTTCTAAAGCGCTTTAAAGCAGACATTAGTGTACATATGACTTGATTATGCAGAATTAACCTATTTATTACTAGGAAACTGCTTTTGGGCTGTGACAGCTATGGCTGCCTCGTTCCTTGTAAACACAGCTTTGCAGTCCATTTGTGGAATTAAAGCTGTTCCAAGAGCACTCAAAGAGAGGGATGGCAGAAACAAGATAATCGTTGCGCCCCATATATTCATCTTTCTTATACCAGATATTAAGTGAAACTGTAAAAAAAAAAAAATGTATTAAGTGATCTTGAAGTCATGCTCGGAGTATTTGCTATGCTTGATAATAAATGGCTGGATTTCAAAAGGCAAGAGGTGCTCTTAAATTATCCAGTGCAGATAAATGTCCTTGTCTCTTAAGGACTTACTCAACAAAAAGTAAAAAACACATTTCCAAAATAATGCTCGACAGACACACACAACCATACATTCTTAGAAAACACACAAGGTTGGAAAACCACTTGTGCAAAAAAGACAAATTCCATGAAAACTGACGAAAAATCAGATTGCTTAATTTGTAATGGTGATAAGTCATAACTGGAACAAGCTCTAATTACATGTTAGTGACAAACTATGAATGGATTGCAATGAGGGAATGAGTATAAATGGATGTCAGCATTGACATCCTGCCTCCAGTGAATACTACTGATGTGCATCCACAGTCACATCTGCACAGTATGAATACAGCTAGATTTTGGTTGAAAAGCTTCCCTTAATGTTTGGCTTTTGAGCTGTTTAGGGCCCTTGTTGCAGTCTGATGTCGCCTCATTTGGTGAAGTTTTGGTTCATAATAACTTTCATGAGAGAAATATTACAATACTCAAGCTAGTGTGGTTATAAAATATCACACTTTGTTTAAATGGGTGCCATAGCTTTTTTTTCTGAATATTTACAGTACATCAGTGCTTTAAACACTGGATTGCAGTTTATTTCAGCAATCAAATATAGCATTCCACATAGGTTGTATTATTCACTGTCTGCGATATCAAAATTTCTCCACATAGTACATCTTGTTTCTCAAAAGTTTTTTTCCATTTTTACCTCCCATTTATGTTTTTTTTTTTTTCAACAGCATTTCAAAAGAAAAAAATCCTTTTGTAATTAGGTTCATGTGCTAGAGTTCCCATTTGCTCTCCATTTCAACCTCAGTGGCTTCCTCCTGCCAGACCAGTAAAACTAACCGCAGAGGTGAAAGTAATCATCTAAAAAGCACTCAGCCAAGTCAGAAACTTGATCACGTTTCAACCAGGACACATTCATTACAAATGCAGCATAACTCTTCATTAATGAGCTGGAAAATGGCAAGTAATCAAATCTCTCCAATATATGGAAAGAAGGGCGAAGGTAAGACTGAATTTGGGTAGCAGGGGAGATCTGTGCCGTGAAGCCACGAGGCCTGGAAGCTCCTGTCTCCGATGTCTTGTGTTGGTCATCACCTTACATTAGCACATCATATTTCACTTTCACAGTGTGTCTGGTGAAAGAGGTGCCATTGCATTACATGTGTGTACCTCAAGACAAGCAACAATAGCCCTGCTGAATGGCACTGAGAATGGCAAGAAAAAAAATCCTTTAAATTTGTCAAGCAGTGCACCAAGCGATTATTGAATGCATCATTGTGCTTATCCACAGAATAGCCTTTGTGCGTAGTCTATTGCCTGAGGCCGATATTTAGAGCAAGCCAGCCTGCAAATCAATATCCACTGTCACCAAAAGAATGACGCTTCTCCACTGAATACACCAAATAGAGCAGGGCCAGATAACAATTTGAGAGCCCAATTGTTACTTTAAGAGGACTAATCCATTTGAGTGTTGTTAGTTTTTTGTATTCCAAAGGTTCAAAAGGCATTAGTCTTACGGATAACCTATTAAGCACACGCATTGTATTTGTGTCACTGAAAGTGTTGGCGATTTTTGCTTGGTTAAGAGTTTGTACAATTAGTCTCTTTGACTGTTTTTCACAGGCTGGCTTATAACAAATGAACTCATTAGATTTGATTAACATCTGATCACAAGCATATGATTAAATTATGTTGTACTCAGGTGTTTGGGGCAAGATTCTAATGCAAATCTCATTTAAATCATCAAATTAAGGCTTTGTGCACATCATAGATCTGATGCAGCTTTGACCAGATTAATTTGGTTAATAATGTGCAGAACAGTTTGTTTGTTTATAAATGTGAGCTCTTAAAGTGTGTCTGGCTCGCATTTCCAGCTGACCGCAACTGTCAGAATCATGAACCGTAACCTCAAAAAGTGCTTTTTGCCTTGTTGCTGCAGTCATTAACTAGAACTTGCATAAGTTAATTACATTTGTTACATCCCAGAAATAAAGACCAATTAGTAGGAGATAAACTAAACTTTTAAGTGTTTACTTTGACACAAACACTTGAGGCAAAAATGACTGAGGCTTGTTTAGCACCCGTTCTCATCATACACCACACTATCCTCATCATGAATAATTGAGGGAATTTTTTCATGGGGCTTTGTAATCCACTCAAATGAGAAATTAAATATTCCATTTTCTTCGAGAGAATCTCCAGCGTGTATTTGTTGTGCTGGAAGTAAATTGGTGTTTGTATCAGCTCCCAGCTGTGGTGTTGTCCGTGTGCGTTAAGAGAAATCACAGCAGGAAACCCCATCATCATCATCATGGAACGAATATGATTTATGACATGATGTTCACTGTTACCGTAAAACCTGATGCATTGTTTGAAGCAGACTATTTCTCACCAAAGGGAGAAAATTAGTCTGCTTTGCATTTTGAAAATAAACCAGCATGGTGAGGATTTTTTTTTAGGGATATTAAAAGTGCTTTGTTCAATCAATGGCAAAGTACATGAAGTAATTCTAAATACTGCATCAAAACACAGTATTAGAAATGAGCCAACTGTCCTGTGCTTGCTTTTCTAATGAAGACAGTTAGTATGCAGAACCAGTGAAAACTGTATTCTAGTGAAGCACATTAGACAACCCTTACCTTCCCCCTAGAACTCATCATATCCCTCCTTTGATTGTTAAATTTTGGTGTCAAGGTGTTGCGGCCATTCAGTTTCAATGAATTCCCCTTTGGTCCTAAGAGGGCCATGTTGTTATTTTTGGCCTCTAGCTATTGGCAGTAATCACTGAGGTGCATCATTTGTTTGCTTTTTATCGGCGCAGTCTTTACATGATGTACATGGCACAGATTGTGTCACATGAGGGGCGTTTGTGAACTAGTGAAGTCGCTTCACTTTTTACTTTTTTTTTTTTTTTTGCCGCATTGACTTTGTAGCAGGGAAACATGGCAACATGAAAGCGCAATCCCTTTGAGTGATAGCACCAATACAAAGGTGCTCTTAGTTCTGGGATGTCGATACCGTTGTGCTCGGTCGAAAGATAAGTTCCTTCATGATGGAACTGCATGCTCCCTGCTGCTGCCCTTCCTGGGCGGTGGGGCTGTTTCGGGACAGAGCCAGTGAGTAATGCCGCATGGTGGTTCTCATTGCAGCCGATTACTTATCTATTGATTGAAGCCAGCGTTGTGCAGATGGATGCCTTTGGAGTGTGACAAGCGCTTTAACAACCCCGGAACCTAATGCTCCTTAACGTCACTCTGGGTCCATGTTAAATAATGTCCCATCTCTAAGTCACCAGGATTCACTCACGGTCAATCCCAGCAACGGAAAAGGGATCCATCTTGATTGGTTGTCTCCAGGCCAAAAGATCTATTGCCTCAATTACATGTAGCCACTCCTCGCTGCAGCTGGTGAGATGTAATAAATAGCATTAAGGACTGTGAAAATCCTTTAAATACACTTTCCCCCTTCTCTTCCTGCTTGACAGTTAGAAAGAGCAATGAATTCCCAGCGATCGTTGGAAGCAGCCTGTGAGAAGCAGAGCGCTGTTTCTACTGCTTATCACTTTCACTTAAGCTGCTCAGGAGACTCAGTCACACAAACACACACACACACACACACACACACACATACTGCACACAGATGAATACACTCAGACACACACACACACACACACACATAATAATATAGTGCCAGCTTTTTTATTGTTCATACCAGGCGGGGAATAAACCACGGTGCAATACAGCATCCCGTTCTTTGTCCCCTGAATGAATTCTCTCACAGTAAAATATACCACAAGATACCTGCTGATTTACTGTACACTTCACTGATGTACTCTTGCATATGGACTTTATGTATGGTCATAACGGCCAGATGTTTTCTTTCATTCCCCTTGTCAGATTCTGGCACAGGTCCACCACTGCTCTCTAACAAGTAGCCTGAGGCCAGCCCGCTCAATAAAGTGTGTAATCTCAAAATGTTAAAGGCTGATACTGCCACATGAATGTGTAAGATGAGTCGCAACTCATCTGAAATGTGCGGCTTAATACATCAGCCTGAAAAGCAACCTGAAAAATGCGCTCTAAAATGGAGAGTGGCTTTGTTGGCTTAATCCGTCACTGATGGTTGCACAGTTTGCAATCACAGAGAGAACTTTTTCTGAGTTTGTTTTTAAGATGCCGGCTGAATGTGAAATGTGATAATGAAAGGCAGGGTGACCCGAGGTCTGTCCTCCTCATCAGCTGAGCTGCCTACTGAATAGCAGGTAGGGGATGTGGGAAGGAAAGTCGAGGTTTTCTGTGTGTTGTCTAAAACCAACAAATTATCTCATGCTGTTGTTGTGTAGCTGTGAGAATTCTCCTCGCACTACGCAACGCACAGACAGACAGATCGACAGATGAAAACAGACCCAGTAACAAAGCGGTGGCTCACATCCCAACATTTCACAAGAGAAATCGGCAAAGCATACATTATCATCGTGAGTGCTTTAACCTCAAAAAAACATTTCCATACCAAGGGCATCCACACTGAGCACAAAGCGGTTTTCCTGCCACAATCTTTATCTCTTCCTCTCAGCAGCAACACACAGGCAGCCTACTCCTGAGTCTGCACTGCTGTCACTGCCGAATGTGTTTTCCCTCCCCAGTGTTCATAATTTAATCACTGAAAAAGAAATAATATGGTTAAGTGGAGATGTGACCTGTTGAATCCTGACACAAAATGATTTCCTCTAATTGGAATCCACATGTAACTTAATAGCTTCAGACCAATATGTTGTCTTGCAGCTGCAGTACAAAGTTTGTATTTGACCAAGCTGTGCATATTGCACCAGACAGATTGTCATTTTATTTGAATAATTGTTAGTTTAGTCATCTTTTGTTTCTTTTTTTTTTTGTTTGTTTGTTTGCTTTTTTAATAATGGTTTTCTTGCCGCAGTTGTGTTTATTTCTTAATGAAGCTGTCAATTCTGCTCCTCTGAAGAAAGGAAAAGAATCCACAGTGTTGTGCATTTACAGAACTGGTTTTGAGCTGTTAGCCCTTTATTAAATCTTTTAATTCAAATATTATTAATTTTCAAACAATTCTTACAGGGATTCAAAGAAAGAAGATATTTTTAATCAAACATCAAAGAAACTCATTTTCATAGACCAACCCTTTGGCGTCAAACTCACAATAGGATTCCCACATTGGTTCAGGATATTATTGCTTTCGTGTCTCGTTTTTATTTTTGGAAGGATTCCAGTTTTCTTTCAAACTCTCTCCTCACACAGCTTTGTCCACTCAGAGGTGCTTTTCATTTGCACTTTACCGAAGTGCAGGAATGAGCTCCCTCAGAGAGCGGCTTGCCTTCACTTAACCACAAGCTTGAAAATAGCTGGACACCATGGCCTGTCTATGAAAGAATACAGTGCTAAATGAATATCCTGCTGAACTAGACCATTTGCCATCTCCACTCTCTCATTTACCATAGATTCGCCTTGATGATTTCCTGCCGAAAATCAATGATTCACTCACTTTCAGAATAGCAGCTTCTCTGGGGGTGTTGGCTAGCTTCTCCCAGTGGCAATGATTTCAATCAAGAGGTGTGTGAATTCTCGGGTCTTTCAAAATAGAATGGAACAGTGTGTAATAAATTGGACAAATAAGTAATTTCTGTGTAGGAGATGGATTTAAATTGATTTGTGTTGCAACCTCAACACGCGCGATCCCAGACGCATGCGGTATGTGCTCAGACGTATACACACAAACACAAGCTCTGCAGGTGCAGTTGTTGGCAGCATCTTGCCTTTGTGATTACATTATTTGAGGTCGCTGAGATCCTGAGGCTGAGAGAAAACAGGCGTAAGTCGTAGAAGCTAGTGCAGTAATAAAGGCTGTTCCCACATATATGCATTTCACTTATTAAAGTGTGACAGAGCCCCCAGTTTCAGCCCCTCTCTGCCTACCCCACAACTTGGAAAATAGATAGAAATGGGCAGAAAGGGCAGCGATGAAGAGGGAGGCGTAACATCCAGTGATGTTTGCGTACATTTGAGGTTTAGCCGCAGAAAAAACAAAACAAAAAAAACATGAGCGCTTCAACATATGTAGTTGTATGTGGAGGTTGCGCTTAATGTTATTGTCTTCTATCTCAGACTACGCCTAGATATCAGATCCCTTTTACAGTTCTGACCTTTAGCAACTGCAGACCAGCATTTGTGATTCTTGCAGCTTGGAGCTCCAGAGCAAGAGAGAAATGAAGGCGCAGAGAGCAATAGAAAGATAATCCACACTTAACAACCTGCTTGGACTGTAGAAAGCCACAGAAAACCCATTGTAAAAAAACACACCAGAAACGCTGGAACCGCTCTCAGCAAAGGTGCATTGTTTTGCTCCAAATTATTCATCCCAATGGCACATTAATTTCCATGTAAACACCATTAAAAAGATCACAGTTTACACAAGGACATGAGGGAAGTGTGCTGTTGTTTGAGATCACATGAACGGCTCTCACCATCATAATTCTCTAAAAGACAACAGCTTGAGATGTGAGTCCTGCACCTGATTTTCACTGATGAGAGTTTGCACCTCAGACTGTTGTTCGGCATGTTGATGTATGTGTTATTATTTGGCCCTCTTAGTGCTGACTCAACATTAGCATAGGCCAACATGTCCTTTTTAAAATATGCCATAGACACCTCCAAACCCATTAACCAGTAATAACCATGCAAATATGACCCATATATCAAAAACGGCGGTACTGTTCTTTAAATCAGGTGTCTTAATATATTTATGTAAAGGCCACTGAGCAGCAACTTCTCATTCCTACAAGTCATTTGACGGTTAAATGATGCCATGTAACGGCGCCTTAATCCAAGCCTCTGAAATTGCGACAGCGTCCTGAGTTTTAATCCCCCTTTACCATTCGAAAACGGCCATGTTATTTATAAGGACTCGCCTTAAATCATAATGTGCGACACCAGAATCAGAATCAGAAACACTTTATTGATCCCTGAGGGGAAATTGGGTCAGCTGCAATTGCTCAGATTCTCAGGAGGAAAATATAGAAGCATAAGTGAAATTATACAAAATAGAAAAGGAAAAAAAAAGAAATATTAAAAAATGTGCATGAGGTAAACAATTGTTTCATGTGCATTAATCCTACAGTAATCTTACAACAATATACACAGAGATAATAAATTGAGAATATGCTAAAAGTATACCTGTAAAATTATTGCACAACATGTCTTCTGTGAGTTTCTTTTGTACTTGGGAGTCTCTTGATTGGACTTTTGCTTTCCCTTGATGCTGGGGAGACAGAAAATTGGCAATATAACCAACAAGGACCTTTGGATTTCTATCAGCATTGCAAGTGCCGTTAAGTGTGAGACAGATATATTATAAGAACCAAATGAACCCTATATCATGCTGCGTTATAGTTAAAATGGGAGCTGTCTGTGATTCCAATTGCTGCCAATTAGGTCATGCAGACTTAACGGTGGATTTCATCCTGTAGTCTTTTGCTGTGCAGAAATCTTGTTGCAGGCCTGGGTTTTTTATTAATGGAAGGCTTGCTGCTCCTAGCCAGGTGGAAGCAGAGCAGTAATAAATGTGGTCCAATATATCATCCACAGCACATTACAGGGGAGCTGGGGGTGATTATTCATGCCGGCAGGGGCATGAACAGACCTTTCAGGGGTTCATGGGCTCAAACTTTGAAAAGGGCGTCTCCCTCATCTTTCTCAACAGGGTAGGCCGAGTCTTCCCTGTGTCTCTGATTTTGTTGGCTCAAGTCATCTCGTGATGATAGTGGCGATACCCACATGATCAACCTGGATGATGGGAAATGTGCCGGTTTTCCAGCTGATTACTTGATGAGTGTGAATTTCTTTCTCACGTGTACGTATTTATCAAGGCCCTTTGTTTGTTTTCATGTACTTACTGTAATCATCATTGAATTCTTTAACCTTAATCACCACTGTAGCATGCAATTTGTAGTGTTTACGTCGCATTGTTAACTCTTTGGACTGCGATCATGCGGGCCATTATTCTAAGCTTCACTGATTCTTAAATCCTTGAATTAGCTTCTCAGAGATGGGTGTAATCAAGACTGCAATTACTTGCAATGGTTTAACTTTTTCCCCATCAGCCGGCTTCTTGGACTCAATTAAAGCAGACACTTCTACAGTCATTTAGTTGGGGCTGGAAAATGATGGTATTGTGAGCAGCAGGACGCGGGGTGAAGGTAGATGGGGCGTATGTTTGGAACAGCCTGTGTTTACTGTCTGTTTGTGGCTATCAGGGCACACCCAGAGACAGATGAGGCACAACAGCTGGGCCTAATGCGTGTTGGGTAGGATCAGCCCGGCCCAGTCACAGCACATCAATAGACCCATACGTTAGCTGACAGAGAGAGCACTAAACTGTGCTCGTCTAGCAGGTGTCATGGGCCCAGCCCCAGCCCAGGTGATAGAAAAATAGGCAATCTGTCTTTCCACTGGGGTGGGTGGAGGTTGTACGGGGGGTTGTTGGGGTGCCAGTGGACATCAGAACCCTGATCCCTCACAACAAAGAACAAAAGGGCTATTTTACACAATGACAAACATTCATAACCTCAACCAGGAGCACTTCCCTGATCTAGCTACAGGGACTGGACAGGTGGTCACTGTGTTGATTTAACTGTGTCTGGTCTCAGTGCGGGGACGGATGCATCACTTATGACCACCCCTCACGGCACAAACCTGCATTGTTGCTTTGTTTGCTGCAGTTTAGGTGGATAAGCACCACTGCTGCCCAAGCCTGGCTCTCTAATTCAGGTTTATTTTGTCTCATTTTGTGTCACCGTTAAGGTTTAGAACACCCGTTTTACATTGCCCCGCAGATGACCTTGTATTATTATGGTTGGACCATTATGCGTTAGCTTCGCAGTTCCTCTTGCCATACTGTATGACAGGGTACAATAAATAAAAACAAAATAAAGCAGAACATTATCTCCTCTTTTGCACCTACTAGTGAATATTTTTGTGCCTGCCTTTGGAAGGCTCCGTACTGCTGACAAATGCAAGTTTCACTGTCTTTAATGAAGTTGACAAATTTTGTCCTCTAAAATGCTAATATTTTGTACCTCTCATGCTCAAGGTAGCTAATATAACTTCAATAATATGTAGAGCAGTGACTTTTACTTTCATCCTAGCGGTAATTTCATCATGTCATCTGGGTATAACTGGTTAACTGGCACAGTTGGGTAAATCTTAGACTGTTGCTATTTTAGCCTGAAAACTGCACACAGAAATGGTGTTAAAGAGAGCAGCGCATTTACACACACATTTATTTGAAGGTGTAGTTTTAATTGCCATCCCAAGACAGTAAAGTATGTAATACATAATAATCCAGTACATTTTTATTGTGTGCTTTTATCATGGAATTAGAAAAAAAAAAACCAAGGCATCCGTGGCTAGTCTGGGAATGTAGACACAGTCTCTGTTTTGCAGTGTGCTGAAATATCGACGGATGTTTCAACAATTCATTTATCTGCGACAGAGAAAGAATTTGTGAAAATAATATTCAACAAGAAAATCCTAAATGTGAAACACTCTGTGACATACTCAGCTGTCTGAAACGTCTTTCTTGAGCTCTTTGTTGTGTCACAGTCACAGTGAAGGTTATGTTTGGGCCTAGAGAAGACCATTATTTTATTTTATGCAAAAATCATATGAGACTCAATCATTTTATTTGACGTGCATAGTAAATGTACAGAAATTTGTTTTGGTGACACTGATGCAGAGACAGCTTCTCAGGTAAGAAAGACTGACAGTGCATACTGACTCACATGCACCAAGGACAAGTGGCCTCCAAATAAACTGGACAATACAGATCACTCTGCATCTCGAAGCCATTTTCCAGTTTGCCGTGGCAAGGCACTCTGCTTGTAGTTTAGCAGGACCTGGGTTTTGGTTCCCTATAGCAGTGCTTATGCAAAACCCAGCTCATTTATTTGAATGATAGGGTCCAACTTTTCTCTGCTTCCTCCTCCGTCTTAAATCTTGTCTCCATTGTACTCCGCTGAAAATGATTGGCAGTGGTCCACCCACATTTTCCCTAATGTGTGGTGAGGCGGTACCTGGAAGCCAAACCATGTCCTGCTCTGTGGGAGGAAGTGGCCCATTATTTACACCGAGGAAGTGGAGAGGTCTCCTTAACGAAAATAAAGGAGAGAGGGTCATACTTGCTGTGAGTGGCTGTCAACGATAAATTTAGTAAGACTGGATATTTTGTATATTTGCCCTTATATGATTCTGAATTGTCACCTAAGCACAATTTAGCCATTGGTTCCAAAGCACACAGAGCCTGTCAGGGTCACCACCCTGCCTTGCATTTCAAAGTAGTTTCCAAAGTAGCCTCGAATACCACTCAATTATCCAAATGACATTCAAATACCTCAGAAACGACGGTCTGAGACTCCCGTTTTTATGATCCACAGTTCCACAGACAAACAAGTAAAGCACCCTAATTATTGCAGCCGTACAGTCACTAGTGCTCTTTTCCCATAAGAACAAGGTGATGCGCTGACTCAGTTTTTAAAAAGGTTTTTTTTCATTGTAGATAATCATCTCTATAACTAAGTCTCCATTGGATCCACATCTTGAATTCTGTGAACTTATTTTTCATCTCCATCTCCATTAAAATATTTGTTGCCACTTGCCATTTTTGCTATTGCTATCGAATAATAATGATAACAATTTTTATTTACTGTGTACAGCACCCGTCAAAACAAAGTTATTAAGTGCTTCACAGTCAAGGAGAAATAGAATAACAACATCATCATCACAGAACATGAGTAAAATTAATTATAGAGAGTAAAATGCAATCAGACAACTGTAGGTAAATGATTTAAGAGAGACCCTATGATGAAAAGATGCTTTAAGAAGTGATTTAAAATCTAATATTGACTTTGCCAATCAAAGTTAAGCTATTCATAGTATTCACGCCCTGACAGCAAAGGCCCGGTCACCCTTGGCCTTTAGCCTTGCCTGGGGAGTGGCTAGCGGGGCCCCGTTTGAGGACCTCAGGCAGCGTGCTGGTAAATAAAACCTCAAGATCTATAGGAAAAGGCAACCAGTGAAGAGAAGCTATAATTGGGGAAATACAAGCATGTTCCTGGATTTCATGGAAGAGTCTGAAGCCAAGTTATGGACACATTGGAGATGTCCTGTCATTTTTTTGGCTAAGAGTAGTGAATCTGGCATCAGTCTTCAAGCCTGACAGAGTTTAAAAAAAAATGCACATGCTCTCTCTGTATCATTAAAAGTAAGGAGTGATCTAATTCCTGAAATGTTTCTGGGGTGGAGAAATTTTTATATGAGACTTGTGCCAAGAGCAGCCAGAATTTGGCCTTAAAAAAGCTCCGGGCTTCCTTTTTCTTTTTTTCCCCCTTTAATTAAGCTGTAGAAAATTATCTTCCAATCCTTAACAGCTGCTAGACAATTATGCAGAGAGGACAACCTAGTTAATTCAGTAGGTTTGCAGGACAGGTACAACTGAGTATCATTATTATGACAGTGATAGGAGATGTGTGATTATGAAGCCTAACGGAAACAAGTGCAGAGGTGTGCCACAAGGTCCCTGAATGCAGCCTTGTGGCACAGGAAGATTGCCCGAGAGAAGCTAAAGCCATCAACTGACACAGATATTTTCTGCTGTAAAATTATGAAGAAAACCTTGTGAGGGCAATTGCAGAAAAAGCAAATTCCTTAACCCTTCAGTAAGAATACCATGCCCCGCTGTGTCAAGCAAACACAGCATTAAGATCGGGAAATACAAGCACAGGGCATTCACCTAGATCAGCCTCCACTAAGATGCTGTTAATATATTTAACAAAACTAGTTTCAGTGTGTCCAGAAACCTCATTGAAATTGATCAAACATTTTATTACTAGACAAAACTTCAAACAACTGATTTGAGATAAAAAAAAAAAATTCTTGGATCTTTGATATGAAACGTAGTTTAAAGATGGTTCTGTACTTGCTGAGAGCAGATGCATCAGTACCACTTCACACACACTTGATAACAGAGAGCCTACAGTAGGTGTTATATTATATTATTATATTATATTGTCTCAAATCCCCACTGTAGCAATGTTTAGTTGCCACCACTTGGAGACTCCAGTGGGTTATTTCTGAAAAAAGTTAAGAAGTCAGTGAGTGACATTCAAATTTCCTCCTCTTACCCTTGCTGGGGTCCAGCAGAAAAATATTTGGTAGAACTTGAAGTGGGCTGGATGCTGCTGGAGACAGTGTTAGTTACATCTTCCTAAAATCACTCATGGTATCCAGATGAGGACATGGTACATCAAAGATGGAAGCTGAGGAGGCTCTTTAAATCTCTGTCCTCAGTCTTATGGATGGAAAAAAAAGGGTTACAAATTGACAAACTTGATTTCATGACACAAAGACCTGCAAAGACACAGTGCTGCTGAGACCGTCAGTGTATGAAATAAATACCCCGTCTGCACCTGAGAGCAGTGCCCAGCCGCCCACTCTTTAGTGCTGAAGGTGGTGACATAAGGTCAGTCATGGGCAGCAGAGACAGCGGTTGGTTCGGGCCGGACATCCTTGTCCTCGGTTGGACATGAAGGACGTTTCTGTCTCCTTAATGTAAAACCTAGACAGGATCACCGTTTCAAATGCAGGGAGAGGTAAAAACTCAGAGCAGCTGTTATTCTCATTGTGGAGTGAGTTCAAGGCCAAAGAACCACTTTGTGTGAAACGGACAGCAATGCAACAAGACTACATTGGTTACCATAACAAGGACAACTTATTGGAGAGCATGAGTCCCTGTAGGAAGATCTCAAGGACAGCTGCATGGAAAGGATATGTTTACTGTGAGTGAGGTTGTAACCTCTTTACCTCTATATATATGAGATGGGAAAAAAACAACAAAATGTTCCTCGGTGTTGGTAAAGTCTGCTTCAGCTAAGCCTTTGTATCCCGACTGAGCCTTAGTTGTGCTCAGTGTGTTTCATAGTGCATTCTGCTCTTAGATTGCGCTGCGGATGTGAGCTGATGTTTGTGCACTGCAACCTAATCACCCATAGCAAAAAAAAAAAAAAAAACACAAAAAAAACACAAAGGTACGTTCATGATGTTCTGTGAGATAGACTCAAGGCCCCTATAGGCATCATAGAAGTCACCGGAGATAGACATTTACTCTGAAGTCTACTCTGCTATTTATGTATTTTGTCCATATCTACTTAATTAAGACTGGAAAATATTCTGACATGCTACTGTTATTAGCATACTGATGCCAGGGAAAATTTTGCTCAGTAAATGGTTTTCAATTTCAGGCTGATGGAAATAAGCCCACTGTACTTCAGCAGGGTGGATTTTTCCAGACAAAGCAAGCGTCATTTTAGTTTATTGCAGAACTGAAAAACTGTCAGTTTTAATTAACTTGAATAGTCTCATGAGAAGTACACTGACTAAGAAGCACGGGGAAAAAATACTTGAAAGGCAGTAATACTCTACTGTACATCAGTACTGTACTTCTTTAGATGTTCAGTCCTCACATTGTACTTAATAAACTGTACAATCACTGCGCTTAAAGGAATTCAGGGCTTGTGCTTTGCTGTGTTGCCAAAATACACTAAACCCTGCACAAAGTCTTCACTCTGTTTAAAAAAAGAGGAGATATGTTCCACACAAAGGGAGGTTAGCAGAGAGGAAGGAGAAAGGGGAGAGATTGACGGAGACAGAGTATGGAGGGGGAAAACAGGGAGGAGGGGAGATAAAGACAAAAATTGCCAACACCTTCTGTGCGCGGAGAGCAGCTCCCTTGTTATCAGACAGCGCATGTCTTCAGTCCCAATTTGCGGTGAGGTGTTATTAGCGGCGTGGCTGCGCTGTCCCGCCTCATCTCATCAGCTGTCAAAAGATCATCAGTTCCCATAAAGTAGCCTAGGAGGAGCTTCCCTGCGTGCTTCCTATCCTGCCAGCAACGAGCTCAGACAGACTCAGCCTCTTTTCTCCAGCTCAAGTCCCCAGGTACCAGAAACATACATCTAACCGCAACTGACAGTGACTTCTGTGGAGCCATTTGCTCCCCGTCTCTAATTAGAATTCATCATCTTCCTAAATTTCCCCAAAGATATTATGATGTTTTAAATCTTTATTTTTAAAATCACTTGACATGGTATGCGTCGGATGGGTCACCGTAAACCCAATTTATTTCAATTCAATTCGGTGAAGTAATGCAATGTGTTTTACTTTTTTGCTTTAAGACTACAGGGTGTTGGAAGCACTTTCATTTTCTATCACAGGTCTGGGGAATTACTGTGTGCAGGAATCAGGCTAACATTGTGTCTAATCTGCAGAGTTAAGGCAGAACAAGCCCCGTGCTCAAGTGTCTTACCTTCCCTTTCTAACAATTAGGCAATCACAGATTTTCCTATCTCCTCGGCTATCATGAAGCCTGAGGTGAATGTGTGTAGGAGCATTAGTTCATGTACTGGCTGGCCATCTGGGAAGCTTTTTTTTTTATGTCCGTCTTCTTACTATTAAAACTAAAGAAAGATTATCAGAAAGGACAAATGAGATGGTTAACTCTAATTTAGAAAGGGTTTAATGTACATGTTTTGTTTTTATTTGGATCTGTTAGTGGGCCTTGTCTTCCTGTCACCATTTTCCCCACAAATTACACATAATTACTCTAATTTTACCCTCATTAAAGGCTATAGCAGCCGCACATTTATGTGCATCGTTATTTAGATATCAGTGTGCATTAGGGCTGTGCTGTTTACTGAAAAGAATGGTTTTCTTGGGGTACAGCATAATTTTTTCCTCATTCTTAATGCTCGTTTCATTCTAAGGTGTCATTAAAGAATGCCAGAGTGACTTCCAAATGGACAGAAAAATGCCATGCTTAAAGCGAGTAACATGAGTCATTTTCAAAGTGGACAATATTTATTGAATTGGGAAAGATAAGCTGTCATGCCAGCTGCCATCACTGGGTTTGTGACTGAACATTATCAGGATAAATACGGTTGTTTGTCATTTCCTGGTGTGAATGTTACATGTGGCTGTACTGTCACATACTGAAAGTGATGTGTTATTCATGATGTACCATTTTTATAATATAACAAAAGCAGTGATGGAGGGGCTATTTTTTTTTCTTTACTCCCTTCAGGGAGGAGGCTTTTTTGAGTAATAAAAGATCTGCTTCCTCCAGACTGATTTGTATTTCATTGCTACATCACACAGGCCAGATTCTCTGCTTTTGGTTCTGATGTCAGGAGGACTGGAGGGAGGGAAAATAAATAAATAAATAAATAAATAAATAAATAAAAATGGAGAGAATAATCAGAAAGCTGTTCAGGCTGAAATGAGTTTCCTCCACCATTCGCTGCCTCTGCCGTCAACTGATACCCTAAACACACGTAGAGTTCAGATATGCTTTGGTTTACTTTGGAGGGAAAATCATATCAGATAACCGGCACTGTCTTTCATTTCTAGACAGGTTCCCTCTTATCTACATAATCCCCGGTTACATTTCTCTTTCAGGTCCGTAGCCTCTGAATCTGAGTCTCTGCCACTTGTGAACATGTGACATTTGTGTTAAAAGCATTTGTCTTCTGATAATGCTACTGTCACACTTTAGCAGCTGACTTCACAGGGAAAGTACACTTTTAACAGATGAGTGTACATTCCTTCAGATTGCAGCATACATTATTCTCGCCTATCAATGTGAAGACCGTGTAGTCTTTGTTTAGCATTTGATATTAGTCGTCACAAAAGGAAAGACGTTAGAGGACCATACCAGTGGTTTTTAATATTTGGCTCGTTTTGCTGTAATTTACCCCCATTTTTCATCGCAATCATGTGGATGTGCTAAAGATTTCACAATAATCAGGATCCCCTGATCCTCATAATACTCTGCTTCTGCCCATTCATAAACCACAGAGGTCATAATTTGCTGAGTAAAAAAAGAAAAAGGTTAACCCCGGGGACTATTTTCCCTGGCGGAGGGACCAACCAATAAGGAACAGTAAGGAAAATACTGGTGTTCATTTTCATATCATAGTGGAATGAATGGAAATCAATGGCTAGATAAAAGGTAGGAAGATGATATATGTTTATTAATGTGGTCTGTCCCTATCTAGTAAATAAATAAAATAAATATAATAAAATAAATATTGCGCTAAGCATGCAAAATCACTGGTATGGTTCTGTGTGGTGTGTCACAAAAAAATGACTTTACATTTTGTACGTCTGTGTTGTCGCAGCTCATTGCTAATTGAAAACAAATTTGAAAATGAATAAAAAATTCGACTGTTTGATCAAAATCGCATTGTGTTCACAGATAATTGGCTTTCTTGACTCAGAGCACATCTTGACAAATCTTGATGGTATAGAGCATGTATGTGAAGCTCCTTGGCACAGCCCGTCAGTGCTACTGTAAATGTCGAATTGGAAACTCGGTGCTGGTACTCTGTCGGAGTAATTACAGTTGAACAGGTGCTGCTTTATCTCAGCCTTGTTATGTATCATATCTGTGTGTTGTGTTCTAATTCTCTGTCTGATGCCGAGGAGCCTCCATGCTCTGTCACACTAATTAGATAGTGCAAGTCATCCTCCACAATTTTCCACCCGGATCTTTATTGGAAGGAGGGTTAGAGATGAGGCAGGGGAGGAAGAGGAGGAAGAGAGAGAGGAGAGGCAGGTTGAGCTGGTTGACAAGTGTCGCAGTGGGCCCCACGTTTACAGCACTTGGTGTCAAAAGCTTTTGGAGAAGACTGAATAACATTACGGATCTTCTGCCGACATCAGCACTTATACTCTCCCTCGGCTGGTTTGTCATTCTTTGAAACTGGTATTTATATTTTTATTTATTTCGTTTATTTATTTATTTTTTTGTTGGATGGTCCCAGAACCGGTGGTTTACATGCTGTGAGGAGCGACGCCTTGGCATATCACACGCTTCAAGCATAGCTGAAAAAGCCCACATTTTGTGTAAAGCTCTGAAAGTAACAATCTTTGTAATAACAGAAATGGGATATTGAGCGAATTTCATTGCAGCTGTGAATTGAAATTTGTGGTGTATTTTTTTCTCCTTTTTTTTGCGGTATGGTAAATAGAGTGTCATTGATGCTGGAATTCCATTATTTCTGGTTTATGGGTTTCGATCACAAGTTGTTAAGGCAGTGTTCCTCTCTGAACTAAGTTCAGAATCCTCCGTAGTTGTAAAATGCACTGTGAAACCTCTCATTTTAGCTGAAGGCATATCCGGTAATTAGATAAAGGATTAACTTGGTAATCTAAATTGTCTCTTGTCTTTTCCTTCCTCCTTCCTCCCATTATTTCCTAACATCCATTTCAAAGATTTAAGACTGCCTCCTTTTCCTCTCTGTCTCTCTCTCTCTCTCCTTCCATGCCTGCACCGACTTCTGTAATCAACTTGCTTTTGGATAACCTCGTTTCCGGCTAAGCGTATGGGGACGACAAATCCATGAGCATGTGCGTGCCTTGGATGGAAAAGACTGCGACTGTCTGCCCCTCCTGACAGCTCAGGATGTCTTCAGTTCCTTTGAGGACTGCATGTAGTTATTAAGTCAAAATGTGTTTAAATCTCCATGGCTCTTTAGATAACATCATGCACTCAAACACCAAACAGGTAAATCTTTAAGAAGCTGAGGCATTTACATCCAGTTTTGCTACAGTAAGACATTTTAAATCTCCATGTAAAATGACTGAAATCTATTAAGTGTTTCTTGTGTGTGCACAAGCTTGACGAGATAGAAAAAAAAACTGCCTCAGCTTAGTACTCTTGCCAGGTTCAAGTGACATTGTACACTTATGTTACCAATGATCAAACGGCTGAACTAAGCTGCATGGAAGCAGAGATGTTTGGCAAGTTTCTGTGTGTCAAATGAAACATTTTTCCTTTTTTGCATAGAATGCTATCTCGGAGAACATAAATAATTCACCGACATAAACATTCGCAGAGGACCATATTTATAACTAATAGTGTAACTTGATCTTTGCAATGCTCTGGGTTTGAATCATGCATTTTCAGCTGAAACTAAACTCTGCATTTCCTGAGGAGACGCTACAGAAGATGAAACCATGATCAAAGTTTTTTTTTTTTCCCTCTTTTTTTGTGTCATAAAGCAGCTAAATGCTCACATGCTTAATTTGCAATGCCATAAAACGTCACATTAAAGAGGACAGTACATACGATGTACCCGGGGTAAAATTCCCCAGTCGGTGTAAAGTCACTAAGTTATGCACTGCTGACTACACAGTTTATTGGAGACCAGCACCCTGTGATCAAACCACTGATATATAGAAATAATTGGTTGAGACGCTCCGATAGCCATCTACCATAAGAGCTCTGAAACTGAATTGTCCACGGAGACATCTGGAGATGAATGGGGACAAAGCATCAGCTGTGGTACTTGTGCTCTGAGTATTTTTTTTTTTTTTCAATCTAGTGAATCCCACTGTCGGTACACACGCTATTAAAGCTCTTACAAACAGGAACACAGACTCTGAATCACAGCTCAGAGCACATGACCATTTAAACTGAAGCGATAAGCTCGCCCCATTGTTAGTCCTGCTGCCGTGTTATGCATACAGATCCAGACTGTTGTCATAATCTTATCAAACATCATTATCAGCCCTTTTTTTTTTTTTTTTACATGCAAATGTGCATGTCTGCGCATTTGCATGCAGGAGCACGCTCGTGTGCATGCACATACTGTACACAAACATGAAAGCGCGTCCAAATGCAGGTGTATGCACAAGCACACTCATGCACGCTGCTCTCAAAATGGCAGCCCTTTAACACTGACAGGAACCTCATAGGCTCTCACGGTTGTCTTGAAAGTTGAGAAAAGCGAAGTTGTCGGGGAGCGTCGGTGCCGGTGGCAGAGGTAAGACGGCTTCTGACACAAAGTTGTTTCCCTGCTTGGTGCCCCCTGCTGAGGCGTAGCTTCACTGAGATGACAGAAAGAGCAAATAAAAAATGACAAAATGAATTGAACAGATGTGCAAGCTCCTGTTCAAAGGTGGCAGGCTCCTCATTAGTGTTGCTGTGCACCCTGTTTAAACAAGTAACAGCTCAAACTTTTTTTTTTTCTTGTATTGAGAAGTAAAGTCAAAATGACATACTGTAGAACGACATACAATATCTCATAAAACAGCATGCGTTTATGCAGATTCCTGTCCGTATAAATAAACGTGATTTATTTTACTAAGTTTTGATTGTAATTCCCAAAGTTGGACAATGTGACCAAAGCCGCGGGAGTGCATCTATCATGGAAATATTATAATCACAAAACACACTAGGCAGCATTAGTTATTAGTGTCTTGAATTAACATATGCACGCAGATGCACAGCCTTGCATCAGTGTACATGCTTAGGAGCCAATTTTCTATTCATTTAAGCGGAAGCAGATCGTAATAATGTCACACTTGGCATGTGTGTTTGAGAATGATTTGCATTTTC
>OMLB01015469.1:20371-40006 GCA_900302555.1 Myripristis jacobus
TCTCCCAGTCCCCTCCTCTCCTTCTGTCCTCCATTCCCCGGTCCTCCTTTGCATTCCCTCTGCATCTCTCTACCACTGGAAGGTGATGCACAAGCGAGCGGTTTGCGTGCACTCACCCCTGCATGTTCATTTGATGTATCTCAACTGTGTGCTCAGCGAAGTGGCACTCATTTTCCTGGCAGTGACTGATCATTTTCAAGACCACCATTAATGACTTGTAATACCGCAAAGCTCTCTGAAGCCGTGGATTCTGGGAACTTTGGGCATCTGTGTGAGCGTCTCTTTTGCGTAAAGCGCCGTTTTTGTTCGCATACATAATTTTGTGCATCGACGTGTCTCCGTTTGTGTGCGGCTTTTGTCTTTTCCACGTGTGTCCCGACAGCGCTTAGTGTACACATGCGTGCTTTTCAGCGCCTGTGTGTGCCTCTGTGCATGTGCATGTCGGCGTGCGAGGGTGTGTATGTGTGAGCAGGTACGCACATGAGTGTGTGTGTGTGTGTGCGTGTGTTTGAGAGAGAACAAGAATGTGGTTGAAGGAGTGCTTCTTGAAGCATGGTTGTCTCATTGGAAGATTTATTCTGAATCCCAGACATGTGGAGTAAATATTTGTCATCTGGGGACAAACATACATCAGTCAGCCTCGCTCCAGATTATATATTATAGTGGGTAGAGCTTTCTTCTTACCCACCCCATTTCTGCTCATGCATTTTTCTGTATTTGATCATTTCCAATGTTAATGTTGTCAGAGGCTTATTGATAGTGGCTCTTGTATGAATGACACTCTCATTCCCCGAAGCCTCATGTACATACACAATATTTAAAGAGCAGTTATCCAATAAAGATACTAAGTGATTGAAAAAGCAACCAGAGAGCCACTAGGGCAAAGCCCAAGTGCTCCAAAGAAAAACATCGCCCAGTGAAACGGTTGTGACAAATTTGATCTCGGCTTTGTTGTTTATGGCAGCTAAACATGAAATGGTTTAATATTCCGGATAGTAATTTTAATTGAATTAATTTCAGAGGGTGCTGTAAGGCTCTGATGGTGTCATAAAACACTTGTTATAGCTGCCGTTCATCACTGCGATGTAAATTATGTCCAGTGATTGCTCAATGATGCTTTCCTTCAGGGACATGACGCCGATATAAAAAAAAGAAAAAAGAAAAAAAAGGAAAAACATTTAATTGGCTTCAAAGGTCACACAATGTGTTGGGGCCATGGCAGAGAATCACAAGAGACTTATTTTCCCTCCGGCTAGGATTTTTCTCCCAGCTGACATCCATATATTTTGTGGCATAATAGCAATAACGCAATCATGTTCTTAAATTTGATGTTGTGTTGCAGATTTTGCATTGTACAAATGAAGCTCACGCAGGTCTACAGGATGCTGAGGCGTGACATCAGCAGAGGTTAGGATAAATATAAAAATGACCTGTTGACCTTATTAAGAAAACAAGCAAACAAACAAAAAACATAATTGATGTGAAAATGAAAAACAAAAGACAAACCGCTTTGAGAGTGTAATCATACCTGCTTTTGAAAGATGCGTATTGCACACCTTAGAATAGGGATTGTAGGGATAAAACGCATTATATTTTCAAGTGGGCTTAACGCTGCACCATATGGATGTGATCACATCCTCTTGTGGCCGTGTTTAGTCCCTGACTGGAAGTTGACGTAGTCAGCTGGACAGATGAGACATGAGGTCTGTGTGCTGCAGTAAATTTGTCCTGGACATCATGGCTCAGCACGCTGACAGCTGGTGCACCCTTGTGTGTGTGTCTGTCTGTGTGTGTGTGTGTGTGTGTTTGTGCATACGTGTACTTGAGGTCACTCTGATCTTCTCTCTAGATAATGGCAGCTGCAGACAAATATCAGGTCACCATCCAATAAGTCTGTTTGGAAAAGTAGAATCTTAATCGTAGAGCATCTCACAGAATCTTACACAGTCGTTATTGCTGTAATGCTTAATTGCTGTATACACACACACACACACACTTATACACATATATGTATGTATATTTGTATCCATGTAATGTTACTGTTATGAAATGGTTATTGAGCCTACTGTATCAATTACGTGGTCTTCACTGTCCCTACAAGACGTACAATCGACAGTTGACAATTAATCATGGCCCCAGCGATCGCATCCTGTAGATTCTAATGTGGCGCCCATAGTGCTGCTCTGTGTCTATTTGATTTGTGCACTGACCCGCAAGGAGTCTGTTAAGTGGCTGATAGTCAGCTCCTGTGTGTGTGTGTGCGCACTTGCATGGGTGCGCGTTGACTTTGTTTGAAGTAAATTGTGTGTCGTGACAATAATCTAAGCCAATTTACTACGCATCAGCCCTCCATTATAGCTTTGATATAAAGCAGTGCGTGACTAGAATACCCTCCCATAAAATGACAATTTACTTCTCTAAAGAAATTACATGTTTAACCTCATTAACCTAAAGTGCATGTACTAAAACAGAGAACTAACCCCCGCCCCTTGTGACATACAGCCACACACTGGCACACACGCACACACACACACACACACACACACACACACACACACACACACACACAAACACAAATTGGCAACATCATCAAGAGTTGAGAGTTCATGTTGAATGTGACCTCTACAAATGAGAAGCCAGTGGTGAGTTAACAGCATCAGGAGTTCATCAAGCAGTTCTTGTGGCATGTCGCTGTCTCAGATGGCGTTCGTTTTCACTCTTCGTCTCAACATCATCTGTCCTCTGTGAGATGATTAACCTGACAGGTGTGAGGTGAGTCTAGCCCACTATTTTAGCGAGCTGTCGTCTTCGGTCTGTGGGGAGTACAGAGGGTCAGCCTGGCCGGCTAATGGCCACGGTCACAAAGCTGGAAGCCGGCCCATTAGAAGAAGCTGCTGTCATTAGGACCAGCACACTTTCAAACAACCTGACCCACTGGTCCCAGGCTGTTTATTAGCAAAGTTTTGGCTCTCAGTTAGAGCAATTATGCTTACTATTCATGATGAACTGTGGCCTTTCCTCAACACCATGAGACAAGACATACACACACATATAATGTGTATAGTAAATAATGGCATGCAGTTCGTGTTGTGCTGATGGGAAGCTGGCAAATTGATGGCATTTTTTTTCCCCCTGTGCAAATACATGGCAATAAGAAAATGTGCTTGGAAAATGGGAAAAAGGCAAAGTGTCAGCAAGTGATGTATGTCCTTCATTGGACACAGAACATTTAGTTTTCATTAAGAGTTAAACACGTACACGAAACATTAATGGGGTTCAGCGGCAGCGGCAGTGGCGTGCTTCACTGTATCTCATCCTGATAAATTAGCAACTCAGCACACTAGGGCAAAAGAAAAAGAAGACAAAAGAGAGACATTAATATAATGTGTAGTGGGGGTGGAACAGACAGATAATGTCTTTATCCAAAGATTGGTGTTTATGACGCAGCCTAATATTATCCCTGACCTGGGCATCAGTAAGCGGCAAGGATGAACGAAGGATGAGCGAGGGAGGAGAGAAATAGAGGAGGGAAAGGTCAGCGCAAGTGTTGCTGTTTCATTATGAGAGATGTGGACTCCCATCCTCTCCTGCTGCACGGGGAGTGATGGAGAAGGTTGTTAATGCCCAGTCTGTCAGCCATATTGGATTCAGGGCAGTAAATTAATATTACACTCCTTTAAAGGGGTTTTATTTTGGGATTTACTGGTCTCCCCTGAGAGTCTGTGTTGGAAAGAGGTTATTTCCCTCTTTCTACGCTGTTCTGTCTCCTCGCTCCCTCACAAGGCTAATATGTTTAGCCAGGGAAACTGTGTTCACAGGGAGAGGCTGTGTGTGCACTGCGGGCTCTGTTGTGTCATTTATTGTTTGCGAGGAATACAATATCTTTCAACAACGCTAAAACTTTGCTATAAATCATACCGTCGCCCTTTTGAAGGACAACCTCTATTTCTGCACACTGGAGATGTACCTTCTTCTTCTTCTTCTTCTTCTCCACCTCCTCTTTCTTGTGTCTCCTGTGTCATGTCGGATTCCAGGGAAATAAAATGGGCTTCCTAGGATGTGATTTTAAGTTGGCTGGCTGTCTACCTGTCATTCATTTCCAGCCTCCCTCCTCTTCCCTGTCTTGCTTAATGCGGGTAGAGTTAGAGTCCTGGTTGAAGAGCCATATAACACAGTCTGAAGTGGCCTAGTCACTGAGACAGAGGATTTATGGCTGCCGGTCCATCAGCCGTGATGTTAAAGGGCTGTGATTAAGAGCAGGAGTAAAGAGATGGGCTTCACTACCCCTCAGACTCAGCCAAAAGCACACGAGGCCAAGCTCTGGCACTAGCACTCCTATAACCCAACTCCCCTGCATAAAAAAATCTGTCTCCTCCTCTGTCTCATTACCTCTTTTTTTCTCTCTTGCTCTTTGTTATGCATATTTGTGAGTTGCAATTCACCAAGGACAGCGAAACGCTGCATTAGACATTTGCCTGCCGTCTCCTGACAAAGAAAGCAGTCATAACAAATAAGAAGGGTTCAGCTCCAACCTTCATGAAATCCTGATAACTTGCATATTTTTCTCTTGTCTTCACTTCAAAATCCTTGCTTTTTTTTTTTTTTTTCTCCCCAAGGTTCCGAGCATGCTGCCACGGCAACACTCCCTGCTGCCTTCTCGGACCTGTTACCTCACTTCCTGGTGGAGCCGGAGGATGAGTACATAGTGAAGAACAAGCCGGTGACCCTGACCTGCCGCTCCACCCCTGCCACACAGATCTACTTCAAGTGCAACGGCGAGTGGGTTCACCAGGACGACCACCTGATCGAGCGGACGGTCGACCCAGCCACAGGTACGTGCAAATTAACATGAAGTGTCTTTAACATTTTGCATCTTTTTTAGGGTTAGGGTGCTCCGTTTAGTCGATCTAGGTATTTTTTTCCATTTCATGTTGATTGAGGTCATGCACCTGTCATATTTCTGCACATATTTACTCGATATGTCTGTTACTGCTGAGATGAGCAGTGTTTTTACCCTCCTTTGATTTGTTTGACATTGAAGGATAATTCTGATTATTTTCAACCTGGGCCTTATTTTCCTTGTTTTTGCCATCATGCCGATTCATCGCATAGAAAATTGCATCACTTAGTTCACGCAGGGTGTTAAACACAGCAGTTAAAATGTGTCCCTTTCTCACAGCAACACACTGCAATGGGACCTTCCTAAGTCTGATTATCCATTGCCTTGAAACCAGATATGTTTTAACTACATCACTGACGCTGTGTTCACTGGATGTCCTGTGAATTCAGCCGACTAAGTGTGAAAAACTGAAAAACAATCAATTTAGTGGTGATTGTAAGTCAAATATGTGGGGATTTTCGGTAGGCTGTGTGCTGTGTGTCTCAACCGTCATCACAAATTATGGACATATGTTTCAACACAAGCAGTAAACATAGCAGCAAATCCACCGATGTTTTTGGCAATGCAAGGAGGGGAAAAATCAAAATTGTCAGTTATATCCAGCACTAATACAGCCAATTCTCACCCACAAAAAGTCATAAATATCTGCTGTGGTTTGTTTATGGATGATTTTGGATGTGGGTGTTTTAACGAGCAACTCATCAACAACGCTTTAAAACAAAAAAAACAGCCAAATCCTGTTGTTCTCCCTCTGATTTGAGTTGAACACAGGCAAAAATCCAGCAGCAAGCAAAATAATCAAGGATGTGTATGAGCAAAAAAATAAAAAAAATAAAAATCTAATGGACTATTATGACTAATAATTGTTCAATCAAAGCTATTTAAATGTGCTCTATGCAGAATTGCTAATGGTTGATTTAAGTGAGTACCTTTAGACTCAGCTGACAAAAAAAAATTTGAATAAGTAATTTATCAGTGAGTCAGAGAACCATGTATACTGAACCATCAAATTACATGCCTTGAGTCCCATTGGTCGTTGCTTAAGTTGACCCTTGGCCTTTTTGCATAGTGCAACTTTAAAAATACAGAGCAGAAAACAACACCAGTAGGAGTGATACTGTGTTGAAATAACATGTTTTTTTTTTTGTTTTTTTTACAATGCAGCTGTGTGTGTGTGTGTGTGTGTGTGTGTATAAATAATGAACACGAGCACTCTTGGTAAGCAATGAAAAGTTTAACACTAGAAACTGTCAAAAGCCAGAATAAAAAAGGTCCAGGTTGCAAAACAACCAGAATTATCATATAAGGTTATGAGGCGCACATGACTCACCTCATGTAAAGTGTCTGCGCCTGTGTGTTCGAGCTAAGGTTCACAATTTGCCAACGATTACTGTGCTCCATCAGGCTCTTGGCTCATCCTCCAGTCTATTTAAGCTGCCAGTCTCGTAATAAGCACATTGGTTTCAATCTCAGAAATCTCCTCGATCACCTTGGAGACCTATTTGTTTTTCTCGCTCTTGTGCTGCAATCCCCCGCCTCCAAGATAAACACGTATGACACCGATGTAGTGTGATTCAGAACTGATCCTCAACTCCAAGCCGCCAATTCACAGCCCGACAACTGATCGGGAACAGGCAATATGGAAATGACAGGTTTTCCCAGGAACAGGAACACACGAACACACACACTTGTGCACATATGTACATACAAACACATAGTTCACATATATACTTACAAGACGGATAGAAACATGCAGTACGCTCACACATACTCATCTTCTAGCACACAAAAAAATAGACACATGTACGTTATCCTCAAACGTCCATGTCTACACACACTCACTCAGATGCATAAACACATATCCATGCCTTGCCTCTTTAGATAAAACGTTCCCAGTGCTAATATTTTATCGACCTGGTCCACAGGGCTTGAAATTAACATGTGCCAAGTTGACAAATGTGGGCAAAGATCGTCTGTCATGGATTTCTCTGTCAGTTCAGCCACTTTGGTGGGTGGAGTTTTCTGATCTCAATTCTGTGTGAGCGCAGATATACTCCCATCCCGAGGCTTTGATTGATGTGCACTGTGACGTGTCCTCTCTCGCCTGTTCTTTTTCACTTTTTTTTTTCTTTTTTTTTTTCTAAATTTTTAAATAGAATAAAATGTGCAATTTTTAATTCATTTCCCACTGTCCCGCTCTCGGTTCCTCCCCGCTCCCCGGCTGCGTGAGTGATTTTGAAGCGTGGCACGGCTCAGAGAGCAGAGCGTTTTCGGCTTCAGTTCTCGGCGGCACAGAAGCAGTTTCCTTTTAGCCGAAGCGCGTAGCGGCGGGGCGAGCGTGGCAAACATTAGAAATAAGAGACTGAGACGCGGTTGTATTTCCACACTGCGGTTTGTCCTCTTTGTCACTATTCTACCCGGAGACGATCAGCTCTAACACGCCCCGCTCATCCCTCTGTAGCTCAGTGTGTCACTTCACAGCCTCACTGTCACGCACGCAGTTTCACTTGTGTCATATATGTAAAAATGTGGGTGGCTGGAGACATCAGTTGGAATCAAGGCTATCGTCAGTTACACAGATATAATATATTATGGTATGAACATATTCTCTTTTTTTTTTTTCATTTTATTTTGATAGCGGCAGCAAAAACTTCAATCAGTTTGGTAACTTAGTGTTTTGAGGGTGCTACAGAGACAATTTATAGGATATAAAAAAAGGAGCACATAAGGGAATAGGACAGGATTTGGATCATTAATAAGCAATTGACACTGGTAAAATTCAATTCCCATCCCTGTTTTCTCTCCTGCGTTTATATATTTACTCTATTAATCACCGGTCTGACAGTGTAAATTCATTGATACGAATAAAATGCACTGGCACTCTCTGCAATCTTTTGATCATATTGTGAGGAAAATGTGCTCTCGTTCATGAAAATACTTATGAAAATACTGGCTGGTTATTCTGAAACCTACCAGCCACACTGCATAGAGAGGCAAAATGTTCCTTCCAACCCCGCTGGTCCATAACATAATTATTTCAGCACATACTTTAAAACTCATGTCTTTCTGTCTCTCCGTGTTCCATTGTATGATTCACATGTTACTTGTGGTGCGGCGCGTTATGCAAGCACACAGTAGCAAAGCAGAATAGCATGCCGTGCTTTTTGCCACTGGGAATATGAATTGTGTTTTGTCAATAGCCAGTCAATAGCTAAAGAACACGATGTGCCCCATAAACTGCGGAGTTTATGGGAACATCACATTACCAATGCAACATTGCTCTGCCAATGTTTAATGACGATAGGCCATTTGCCATGTGGTTGTGCACCATTATAGCCAGCGTTTATTTGTCTATGAAACATATCTGTCCTGCTGGGTGCCGCGAACCCCTGCAGCACCAAGGGCTCCATCTTTAGAAACGCTGTGAAGTTCCAAGGCCTCCACTCAGTGCTTTGTAACACTTTGTGGTCCCGCCGGCTTTGATGATGAATGTGTCATATGTGAGGCCGCGGAGTTAGGAAGGACACGTGGATGTCCAGAGGTATGGCTCCTCCAAGGTACCCACATCGATCTCTCAAACACTTGCGCTGTTTAATGTCAGCACTGCCCTGAGGAGTTTTCTGATGGCTCCCTCTAATCCCACTTCCTGGGAGAAACATGCAAGGCGCACTATCCAACTTGGCTAAAGTTTGTGTGTGTTTGTGTGTGTGTGTGTGTGTGTGTGTGTGTGTGTGTGTGTGCATGTGTGTGTGTGTGCGTGCGTGCGTGTGTGGGCACTATGCACACTACATGCTTGTCAGGCTGTCCTCTCACCCTGGTTGTCACAGTCACAGTGGACTCTAAACTCTTAACTGTTGCCAAGCAACCAGGACTTCTGTCACACCAAAAGCAGGCTGTTATCAACAGCCAGCCTTTAGGAAGGGGAAATCAGGAGTTTGGAGACATACCCAAATTGGCAAAAATTGATTGACAATTTTTCCACTGAGTAACAGTGGAAAATCCCCTCTCAGAATGTCCCTGTTCCCACTGAGAAACTTTGAGAACATTTCTATCTAAAGTGCTTTAGCCACATCAACCCAAACTCTGCACTCAGAGTAGACATGCATGTTTTCTCCAGGAACACCGTGAGGAAGCAGTGGAAATACAACGGGCCCATGTGACCAGCCAACAAGACTCTGGAGGCTTTTGAGATTCCTCCCTCCCTTCCATGGGCTGGTTTGTTCAAACTGGCTGGGGTTCTTGTCAAGGATCCTCACTCCTTTGTTATGTAAATGAGATGCCAGGCCTCTGGATAGCATTAATGCTCTTAACTCCAATAATAAAATAATGGTAATGGCATGCAGAAACATCACAGCTCAGGAAAGCAGAATCGTTACTTGAGATTACTTACACATCTGGTCTGTTGTGCTTCGCTCAAAATAAAAACCTCAGTATTTGAATAAGTCCATCAATAGTACTGCAAAGATAAAATTTGATTATGCTGTTGGTGTAAAGAAGTTGATGTCTAATATTTTATAAAGTTATGAATAGAAAGCATAATAAACTATTACCAATGTCCGATGTTGTAAAAGCTCCGTTGAAATAGGATTGTAAAATTTTCAGGAAGTGAGAAAATAGCCTTGATGAATATGCATTTCTCAGTTATCTAATTGCTTTTGAAAAGGTTTCATAAACTCAAGGGTTGCAGAAATTTCTTTGCTCCTAAAAGAGCATGTAATCCTTCAGCTGAAGTTAAAACATGAAAAACCACCAAAATTGGTGTTTTGAGGTTTTCATCCAACAGGGGCGATAAGATGTTTATAGTATCAAAGACGATAATAAATGTACTGTAGGCTTTGAGTATGTGAACTAATTACAGCCCGAGCTTATTAGGGTGATTCTGGCCAAGTTAACATAATGTATCTGAAAATATAGTGCAGCTGCTCTTGTAACATTTACACCATGAGAAATGTGGAACCAGAAAGAAATAAGGATGTATTCTTAAGCCATCACATAGCATGCAGTGGCTGTATGGTAAATGTCACTGCTACAAAGCGCTGTCTAAAAGATTAAACCACTATGTATTTAAATCAGGAACAGCACAATGAAGTTTTCCTGCACACAGTGCTATTAAGCGAGGAGACAATTTGCCAATTCAATAAATAGTTTGTCATTAAAACAGTAACAAAACAACTGAGTGATTACAAAAGCTCGTGTGTGATAAACGCCCGCGCTGCAATTTGGAGCAGAAGACCTTTTGAGACTTACAGGATGGCAGCGAAATTATTTGAAAGAGAGCAAAGTCAAAGTAGCCTGCCTGTTTCAGAATGCACCAGTGATCGCCAGTGCACTTGAAGCAACCTTTCGCCGGCTGCTGGCTGCTGTGATACCTGCCCTGAGACTGTTGAGGGATTCCCACAGTCCCACTAATGACTTCCGCGGCATGTTTTCATCGCTAAAAGATATCAAATGGGAACAAATTGATCAAAGAAAGTGGACGCTGTAATCGATAATCCCTTCATCACTGAGGTCGGCTGAACTAATATTAGAAATTGAGCTTTTGCAGACATGAACCGATCCAGTGTGGCACAACAGAGGCAATATTTTGCAAAATCCATTCATGTTCACTCCCGGCAGGCTTAGGCGAACGTCAGAGTAACTAAGAGAGTCTAAATTAATAACGACCCAGGTCTGAAAGTGCAGACATGTTTCAGTTAGACTGTTCAGTATTCAAGGCTGAGGCAGTGGAATACATGACATGTCGATAACCACAGAGACCAGACCTGACCTCTGCCTTCATCAGACAGGTCTATTTACTGAGACTGATTCAGTGCAGAAAAGACAAAAGGACATCCTTGCTGCTCCAGCTGTCTGTGTGTACTCCAGTGTTACAGCTCCCGGGTTACTGACACCCCTCTGTTTTTGTCTGCATGCTTTGACCCCCCCTCCACACACACACACACACACCTCCGCACCCCCCCCACCGCCCAACACCACTACCACTTGTCTCGAAAGTCCCTTTGAATGTGGAGAGGGGAAGAGATGTCACAATTTGTCCTTCCTCTCCCGGTATCAATGTCCGATATCGATCCATCCTCGAGAGTCTATCGGTTCTCATTACCTGTCCTTAGTAACTTATCTCAATTGTGTGGCTGTGACTGCTTCAAATGCACTTGGCCGCTCCGCCGTCTCCTGTACGCCTGTGTGCCTTTCCCAGGTCATCCCTTATAGAACAGGAGAAACGGAGATGTCTGGCAGTTCCTAATAAAGACATATCCCCCCTGAACAAATCAATGCTGACAGTGTGTTTGTATAGATTAGGAGATTCTCCCTCGCTATGATTTCTCATCAGACACATGATGAGGAGAGGGGAGATTGGCATTTGAGCGGAGGATTGTTGTATGGGCCGGCTGATTTGATTGTGTTTGCATTTCATCTGCCAGCATTGATGGAAGCGATTTTGATCCACCCGCCGCATTGTCACCCCTGCAGCAAACCCTCTCAGGTGGAAAATACATGCATTTCACATTCCTATTTCAATAAACCCCAGCAACTGCCCTATAAAGATGGGAAGAGATTATGTTTTATTTGCTGATTGAAATGATTGCCAACAAGGCTGCGGCAAAACATAAGACTGTAGGAGAAATAATCAAGTGCTACACATCTGCCATGTAATATATACAGGTGAATTTCACAGAGTGCACAATACCTGCCTGCAGATTCATATAGACAGTATTAATAGACTCTTAAATATCCTCTTTTATAACTCCGCATGTGCAGCACTATATCGCTTTCAACCCCTATAAGGGAATATGACCCCTTCCTATAACCAGGGGTTTATCAGCACCAAGCTCCTGTCCCCTTCAATCCTTTGAAGTCTAAATACCACATATTACGTAGTCAGTAAATCTTTTAAAACCATCTATCACTTTCCGAATAGAACTAATAATGTGTTATGGTACCACAGTGCTAACCCCTGCGTCTGCAAGCCAGCAAGGATTCATTTGTATAAAATATGTATTTTCTGATTGACTAGATCCTGGAATTTAATGTGATGTCATAATTCATTTCTGATCTAAGGGGAGATAAGCCAGGCTTAGCTGAAATGATCTCTAACCTTTTATTTTAATACCTCAATACTTATCCATGGTATTATAGGAGCCAGTCACCTCTCTCTCCCTCTGTTTTTCCTTGCCTCACGCACCTTTTTCTTCCGTGTGTCCTCTGTACTGCCATAGGTCAACAACAAGGACGGAAATAAATACCTTCACCTTTATGGTAGACTTAAGCCCATCTACATAAATGGCTTTACTAGCATTTAGTCAAATGTGATGGACGGAGACCAGCTCAACATCATTTTGTTGTTACCAAGATTCAGGTGAATTCAGGACAGAGGTTAAGAGTCTGCCTAATGGCAGTGGGATAGCTCAGTAGTGATTAAACATGATCTTTAATGGGATACTGAGGAACAATCCTGCTGCAATTTAAGCAAAACCTGATAGGCCTGCGAGCCAAGATCTAATGAACAGAAGGAAATAAGAGAAGCAGGGGGGAAGAGGACAACATACTCCTAAATGAACGAAATGGCCTTGTACCACCTGGTAAGCATCGATCAATAGCCAAGGGGACTAATTGATAATGCATTATTAGCTGCTTCCCCATAATGGGACTTGTATTTCATCCTGTCCTTGATTGCCGGACAGAGGGGGAAGGATTTGGCGACGAAGCACCAAAAAGCAGATGGCAAGGTGAATTGTTCCCGTGACGCATCTGCCAACGCGTTCTATTAGGCTTCCCGGGCAGGTCGGCGCAGCCCAGCGTCTCTGCCCTCGTACGTGGATGTGGGTGTGTGCATGCGCCTAAGCCCACACCTTTTTTCAAAACAAAGCAAGGCGCAGCAGAGCGAACAAGGCGAAGTGCGGAGGAAGTCGAAGTAGATTTAATTGAAGCTTATGTTTACCTGGCCTTGAGACTCCTGCAGGAGATGTGTTTGATTCAGTGGGAGTAGAGCGAGGCGGGTAGAATTCACAACACCCCAGCTGTGCTGATTGATCTCGCTGATGGACTCATACAAAGGCCATAACTCTTAAATCTGCGACTTAGTGTAAGTTGTACTCTGATTTTGGAAACAGAGTAAGTAGGGTCTATTCCTTTGAAGTCGGTCTTGACGTGCAGGAATAATGAATCACAGAATTAACTGCAATTAGTGGAACAAAAGTGAAAAATGATAATTACCATTTGTCAAACAACAACGCCAGCGTTCCAATCTCCCACGCGTGCAGCCTTTGTCCTCCCACCAAAACATATCTCGCGTCAGCCCCTCACTGGCTTTCTCTAAAGTAATTACATATTTGTCACTCGCACAAAAGCTGTGCTCTTGCTGAAAGATGGAATGCATTCACTAGTCCTCTTTCATATTGGTTGAATCTATATATTTACCCCTTGTGGTAAAGACAGAAATATTTTAGCCCTGAAACAGGAATAAAAACTACATCAATATTCAAGTTAAATGCATTTTAAATCACATTTCCGTGGGCCTTTGTGTGGCGCCCTGACACACACCACAGCTCGTTGCGGACACTGAAAATTACTTGGTCCGTAGAGCTACATGGAAATATTTGCTGATAGGTCTAACCCTGGTTCTAAGCCTTTTGTGCTGTAAATCAGACATGCGAATAAAAGATAGTCTGCATGCTGTAATGGAGTGCAGCACAATCAGTGCCCGAGACACTTGTGTCGCCTGCGTGCTGAGCAAAGAGGGGCCGGAGTTGCAGGTGTGCCTGGATTTCACAATGTGCCGCAACATGCACTGTTTGTACGTGTTGCGGTCTCCGAGAGGAGCTGGTGAACGCCTCCCTCCACCTTCCCAGAGTGACGACGGCCAATGCGCCACGATCATTTCTCCCTTTGCAGTTTTACTGTAATGTAATTTTATCTTTCAACTTACCTCCTCACCCCTTGTTTTGAAATGAAAGAAGTGAGTGTTATGCTGACGGAGGGAGACAGAGTGGGAGTCTGCAGTGTCAATCAACACCTGCTCTGCTCAAATTCGTTTAAAAATAGTGGAGCCAGGAGGGGTAGTGAGGGAGCTGACAGCTAAATAGTCCATGGAGATTTTTGATAGGCAGAGGAACTCAGTGGCTGACAGTTAATGCTTTGCGTGTTTGGCCCCAAGGAGACTTTCAATATAGGCATTTTACACACTGCTCGAACAAACATCAACTCACTGTTCTCCTCCTTTGAAAGCGGGAGCTGCAGGGTGTCGCGGGTATGTATAGTGGTGCCATACTGAAAGTGTTGTTTTTACAAAGGGAGAAGGAAGGAGAGAAGAATAGCTCCAATCTTCTTGTGAACTACTATATAAAACAGGGAACGCAGCGCAGAGAAATTGCTTGAAAAAGTGCATTAATTCTCCACAAATATGAAGCAAGTGGATAATCAAATGCACCAAAAACAGTATAACCGAGTGCATACATATGGTGCTGCCAGGATTTCATGGTAAAGGCACGGCAGTCGTCTCAAGTAAACAGCACAGTACACACACACACACACACACCCATACACAAATGTCCACAAAAGACAGTGTGCTTATAGTCAGACTGGTGTCGCTGGGGTCAGGTTGGTGAGAGAATGAAGAACAAGCATAACTGCACCCTCTCTCATGTTACAGGCAGTTGAACTCCAAAATCATACAATTCAATTAAAGCAGGTTGCCGCCCACACATAACACTCTTTTTCTTTTGTGTGGTCAAAATAATGACCACACAAAAAGAAAAAAGGTGCAGAGGCGATGCTGTTTTTTTTTTTCTCTCTCTCTCTCTCAATGAAGACAATGTTTAATCAGACGCGCTGACGGTGCTCGAGCAGCGTTGGTCTGGGAGCCATCACGAACTGATCCACAGCAGATTTATGCAATCCAAATTAATAATTCATCTTTTCACTCTTTTAGAACTTTCTTGTAACATGATTTTCTACTGGAGATTTTTTTTCTTCCATTTATTTTTCCTTCCTTTTTTTTTGGTCTCTCCAGAGGTCTCAAAGCAGCACAGCAAGTCAATATTAAAGAAACAGATCACCCAAAGTACAAGAAAAAGGTGCAGTCTATCCATTCTGATCGTCTCTGTGTGATTAAGTGAGCTTTCTGGTCCAGCTCCCGTCTTCTCTGTCTCCTGGCACCTCAATACAATAGATAGATGGATGGGTGTTTGTTTGTGCAGCACAAACTGTCAAATATTTACATGTGAAAAGCTGAACAGCAACGGCTCTATCCAAAAACAGTGACACAGATAGCCGAGTTAATCCACAAGCCGATCCAGGGGCAACGAGTTTGGTTAACAATTTCCTACTGAAGAACACAGGCGCACCTTATCTGTCGGCCCCGAACAAGAATGAATTTGGGGCGGATAGATACAGTTTGTCTGTGTTCTTCAGTAAAATAAAATTCCCTGTGAACCTGCTACCCCCCGAGATCTGTGAATTATGTTGGGTATCCATCTTATGGTGGCTGGTTTAAAATCTCAAAAAACTCCAGTTTTTGTGATTCTTATTTTCATGTTTGAAAGATTACATCCTCTGGGGTTGAGAAAATCTTTCCCTTTTCTGCTGAAACCCACTCAGAACCTACTGAATAATGTCAAAAAATGCACCATCATCAAGTACAGTCTGTGTTCGTTGGCTCCCGAAAAATTGTAGGTTGGTAGATACAAGTTTTTGACCCTGACAGCGATTATATGCCCGAGGAAAATCAAATGCCCTAATTTTCCTGCCTGCTCCTGCTTTCCTCCTGTTCTAGTCGTCTGTCTTCCAAGTGACTTTGCAGATCAGAAAATTAGACAGAGGGAGGAAAGGAGCGTAACTTTGCGAGAGGCTTCAGAATGCGCTCGATGAATCACACTCGTTTCTTGACCCATTGTTAGCGCTGAGATCCTCACAACCCCATTAAAATTGTATACACATAACCTAAGTCAATTTAAGCCCACATAAGCCCATGTAAGCCCATGCAGGATTCTTATAAAGGAGATTTTTTTTCAGGCGTTTGAAAGGAAAATGAGCTTGTCTAAAGAGTGCCACAATCATTTAAATTGTATCCTTTGTGTAATTAACTAAAGTTATTGGTGTCAAATGATATATATATACAGTACAGGCCAAAAGTTTGGACACACTTTCTCATTCAATGCGTTTTCTTTATTTTCATGACTATTTACATTGTAGATTCTCACTGAAGGCATCATAACTATGAATGAACACATGTGGAGTTATGTACTTAACAAAAAAAGGTGAAATAACTGAAGCTCATGGAGAGAATGCCAAGAGTGTGCAAAGCAGTAATCAGAGCAAAGGGTGGCTATTTTGAAGAAACTAGAATATAAAACATGTTTTCAGTTATTTCACCTTTTTTTGTTAAGTACATAACTCCACATGTGTTCATTCATAGTTTTGATGCCTTCAGTGAGAATCTACAATGTAAATAGTCATGAAAATAAAGAAAACGCATTGAATGAGAAGGTGTGTCCAAACTTTTGGCCTGTGCTGTATATTTTTTGTATTGCATTCTTGTGGTTCAGATATACTTTAAGGATATACTAACCCAATCTTGACTGTAGAATAAATCATGACTATCACAAGTTTGCTATACATTTCTACATGCAGGACTATGGGCTGCCCCTTTCCAAATTAACACAAAAAGGCTTCTGTCACTGCATTTTCTATTCCACTATAAGAGCTAAACATTTCTGCTCTGCATCTATAAATAATTAATCATTACATTTGAGTATCACAACATTAGAATTAATTTTCCTTTTTTGGGGGAGTTCGTTTGTTTTCTGAAATTAACTATTACTGTATTATAAATGACTGCTTTTAATAAATTGCATCCTGAAACTTACAGGCTAACAGTACAGATATAACCCTTTTTGTTTTGCAAACAGTAACTTGCCACTGTGTTGAACGTCTGACCTTATCATTGTACTTGTGTATTTATCTCTAAGTGCCTTTCTAGATATAGCAGCTGATCTATTTGTGCTTTGTAATTTACAGCACAGAACAAACCAAAACGTTAGACCCTGAACAGAGGATGAATTGTATAAGCGATACTGAACATATGGAAAGTGAGATCCTGAGAGTTTGCTTCCTCTCTCACAAAAGGTATCTGACTCGAGGTGGGAGGATGCGGCGTTAACAGCCACATCCTCCAGGTCTCCTGACGCCGGCTGATGTTGGAGCGCGTCTCACAGTCTCATTACTGGAGTGCTTTGACAATGATAAGACACACACACACACACAGCGCGGTGACCGTAGACCTTTCTCACAGCGGCCATTTTGACATGAAATAGTAAGGTAAACACAGGTGTTACTGATGACATTAATTAAGGCTCCAATCCATTTTGATGTAGCGGAGGCATTCTGGCGAGCGAGCGAGCGCGCACGCCGCCGCGGCCCCGGCTCTGTCACACCTAAATGGAGCCGGAGCTTAATTAATGTCATCAGTACCACCTGTGTTTACCTTACTATTTCATGTCAAAATGGCCGCTGCGAGAAAGGTCTATTATGATGTTTAGGTGTTTGTCGTTTGTCGGATTCAAGCGGCGCTTTTGCAGGAGCATACCGCTGACACCGTCCGCGGAAACAAATAAATGCAGCGAGCGTACCCGGCCGTGAGGCAACACAGCACATGTCATAGCGTTTTACTGCAGTCTACTTTGCCATATCTTTTTAAACACGGATCATTAGGTGAAACGTTTTCGACAGCAGTGCAGAGTCAGGAAGCAGTAGCCTGGGATAAATATTGGATCTCAGCGACGTTGCTATATTATTTCATGTATCTTTACTCAAGCATTTTACCAGCCTGATGATATTAATGCCAACCTTAGGTTTATGGTTGTCAAATTAATAGTCGTCTTATCTCCTCTGTTTAGCTCTGATGAAGAGCAGCGTTTACAGATTGTGCCTGGTGTATGCGCGCTCTCTGTGCTGAGAACACATGCCATGCATCTCGCACGTCACTTATTTGTGTGTTGCGGTACGAGGGCGTTAGGTAAGACTTTGTCAAAAGAAAGATTATCTTCTTGGATAGTTGAGGCTATTGCTTTGGCCTACACATCTTCAGGGAAAATTCCTCCAGGGGCAACGCAGCATATAGCTTTTATAGCCTAGATATGTCAGCTTTATCACTTTCGCACACAGTATCGGTGGTTGCCAAACTCTGACTATCCAGGGGTTTTATGCTTGACGCTCCGTCACTGTTATCCATACCAGCTCAGCGGTGAGATAAATAATTTTTTGTCATATCGTACATCATTATTGCCAAAAAGGCATGTCTTGCTTTGACTTTGTGTTTCACAGTCTTGGCTAAGACCTCAATGCTATTCATTCCCATTATTTGTTGAGCCAGGAAGGAAGTGCAGTGGTGCAGTTTTTGTATCAAGGAAAGTGGGTTGTGTACATTATAGCATAAGGAAGAACTTTAGTTTCAAATATGAAATGGAACAAGTTTTGCCAGAAAATGTTGTTATTTCAACAAATTTTTATTTGAATTATTTTGGCAACAAGTGGTAGTTGCTTTGGGTTTTGCACTACACCCGGAGATCAGTTGGAAATCAGTTCTGTGACATATTTTTCTTTGTCTCTTTTGTGAACAACATTTCCTGTAGTTCCGGTCTTTTCTTTGTCTGTTCTTAGTGCCAATTACCTGTTTGTTCTTCAGTAGCCAGCCATCGCATCTGTTGCCAGAAACGTAAAATGTATCACTTCCTATGTGTTAGATCATTTCTACAACCTGAGAACATGTGTTGTGAAGAGCAAATGAACCGGGTATAGGTTTAATCACAGTAGTGTAGTACCAGTCAGTAATAAAGGATAGCAAAACAGACATTACCATATGTGGAAATGACACACATGGTTAGATGAAGGCTCTCTTTACTTGTGGCATCTGTAGTGGGTTACCGGTGGCTGTGACCTGGAGTTGATGTTTTTCTTAAGATGTCAAGCTGGAGAAAAGGGGGGGTTAAAATAGCCTGACCTACATCACAGCTGACAGGAAACGCGGAGAAAAGTATTTTTTCTCTGAAAGTAAAGCTGTAGCAAGGCCTGTTCAAATGCTTTGGTAACCATCTTGTGCCACAACAAGGGCTCCATCACTTGTGTGTAACGTGTGTGTGGCAGTTGGGCCGTAAGTAGGAAACTGTGTCAGTGTCGACTGCTGTCTCCTTCGGGTGAGGGAGAGCCACAAAATATCTAAGCAACTGAGGCTGAAAACTAGTGCGGTGGTTCCCTCCTGCTGTGTAAAGATGATGCGGTCAGGTATCAGGTAAAAGATGAATAAAGAAGCTTGTGGAAATGTATTATTCTTCGTTCTCTCCCGGCGCTGCCATGGCATGTTTAGCTGGGTCAGCTGTGTAAAGGTGGCTTCAGACAGTTGCCTAATTTTGTGAAATATTATGGCACTGCAAAAAAAACCCTGGAGGTAGCAAGTTAATTGGAACATTTATAAACTGATGGAGTTAACACGCGGGCACTACATTAAATACCAATTTGAATCTGAAACATCACACATAAATATATTATTTAATGAAAAAAAAAACTGGCACAAGATCAGAATTTCAATACGTCACTTCAGCTCAAAAATGCAAAAAAAAAAAAAAATTGTTTAAAGTTTTGTAGAAAGACTTTCGTAGCCGCTGTGTTCCCTCGGGCTGTTTACTGAATGCTGTTTGTTGTTGTGCTGAATATTTACATTCGCCCACTCATTTCCACTGGAT
>OMLB01015470.1:0-12060 GCA_900302555.1 Myripristis jacobus
TTTGGTTGGGCAGGCCTTCCAATGTCTGACCGTTTTGAATTGTGTCAGTTCCCTTGTCTGGAAGACACAGTATGTCTGTCTCTGGTTTCTCTAAGTTACAGGTCTCCTGCTCTGAACCTGTATTTACATTGTTTCATATCATGGTGTAATATTGCTACATTTTGTGGCAATGTATAGTCACTATTTCACAACCATTCAATTTGAATTTATAGTACCGCCAGTTTTGACATTATTATCCTTATTATAAAATAGGAAATATTTTTGTCAGTGTTCCCTTGATTATTTTTTGCACCACTGGTTCCGGCAGAACTGCAGGGGCACCTCTATCCACAGGTACCATTTATTTATGTATGTATGTATGTATGTATGTTTAACTTTTTTACAGGATCAATACAGTATATTAATATGTACAAAAAGGAGGGTTGGTACTGGAAGTATTTTGTTCTTTGTTCCAGAGCCAACCTTTGACCCCTCTATCGCCAACTGTGACTTTGAGAGTGGATTCTGTCTGTACTATGAGGAGAGAGTGGACAGCAAAGCATGGAGCAGAGTCTCAGTCAAGCCCAATGCCTACAGAATAGGAGACCATACCACAGGAACAGGTAAGTTAATACTTGTATTAAATTAACATGTTCAGATCTTTGAAAAGGCCACTATACATTTAATCTCAAAGAAAACTTTGTGGTTAACAATAGTCAGCTGATTAAGTTTGATCAGACAAATCCATCGCTTCTGTTTGCAGTTTCATTTCCTCAGTCTCACACTGTTTGCTACCAAATGAAACAATGCTTGCATGTTTTTTCATTATCATGGTCTCATTTCAGGAATGATGCAAGTTTTATGTACCAAATAGAATTCTTTTGACTCCACTTCAAACTTTGACATTGCAACTACTATGGGTTAGACTGCCGTGAGAAATCTCTAAGGTAGTTGAACTGGTTGACAGTACTTTAGCTGAACACTCTGCTATCACCTACAATATGATGATGACAAGGTAGTATCTTTTCCATGTCCTTGAGTGACTCATCATACTTCTTGCCACCCTCAGTGGTTTAGTACAGAGCTTTTACATATCTAATCATATCCATGTCTAATTAAGCCATACATGATGGAAGACGCAGCACATGATTTGTTTAGTTTTGTTTACTGTTAGCACAGTTATACAATATTAAGAAAAGTTTTTTGTAGGAGAACCGGGCTTATCTCTCCGCCAGGGAAAATAGTCCCCAGGGAAAAGTTTGCTTTACACAGACAATCATCAGTTCTGTGGTTTACGAATGTTGGCAACTTTGTTAACCACAGAAGCTGAACATTATAAACTGGGGTGCCAACAAAAACTTCAAACTTGAAAATCAAGGAATATTGATAATGTTGTGAAATCATTAGTACTCTACATGATTTTCAAAATGGTTTGTTGCTATTTAAATATGGGTAAACTGTAGTAAATGGGCCAAAGATTCAAAATCTCTGGTATGGTCCTTTAACTGAGTGAAAAAAATTCAAATGTGATATGGTTCAAGAAAGCTATCTAGTCAGTAAAGGGGAGAATTTAATTTACAAATAATACAGAAGTGACCAGTTCTGTACTGCAGATTTAATCTGACTCTTTATTTCTGTGTCTGACTCAGGCTGTTTCCTCCTGGCAAACACCCGCTTCACCTCAAGGCCTGGTTATGTGGGTCGTCTTCATGGCCCCTTTTTACCAGGGAACCACAAATACTGCTTGAGGTTCTACTACTTGCTCCATGGCTTCAGGAAGGTAGACAACGCTCTGGTCCTTTATATTTATGATGAGAACAACGTGGCCCAGGAGAAGGTGTGGACCCTGGCTGACAGTTCCAGGGGTGTGTGGACTGAGGTGGAGATCACCTACATGAAGCCCATGTCTTCCAAGGTATGAGACAGTGGATGGATAATACATGTGCAGGTGAAGGCTGAGACACTGAAGGGTAGCTGGATGAACAATAGTATTCAGTCTCTGACTCTGTCTCTTAGGTAGTATTTGTCAGCATATGTAAGAACTTCTGGGACTGTGGCCTGGTAGCCATTGATGACATTACAGTCAGCCTGGGAGACTGTCAAATCACAGCAGGTAAGAGAGTTATTTTTGTTGTCTTTATGCCTAACAGAAGCTAGGGGCTTCCTTAAAATGCTGTAATCAATTTTCCCTCTAAGTCAGTGGTGTCCAGCCCTGTGTTATGGAAGAGTCTGCAGGTCTTCATTCCAAACACATTACACCAGCTTACTCCACTGATAAGATAATGTTTATTGTCCACAGATGTGGAAATTTGTGGAAAATAAAGATGAGTTCTTTTTCCCTGGTTGCAGGTGGGTTCATCAGTGAAACCATTTGCTGTGGTGTTTGACTGACTTGACTGGGATGTGATAGACTGAAGACAATCTTAAGTCTTATGGTTATTGAAGAAAATGTTAGCTGATGTTAGCATGGGGGGTGGAGAATGTAGTCATCACTGGACAAGGTCATGGACAGACACAGCCTTAGTTATATCACAAGTATATAATATAGCTTTTTATTGTTATTTAAATGTGAATAATGTTTCTTTTACCTCATCCTGTTTTTGCCGTTTTTTATTCTCAGGACCTGGATGACTAAGAATCATTCAGGTCATGGGTATCCGAGGGCAGTTGTATTGAGTGCGACTGGACTTGTTTGTGTAACCCTTTGAAATGTTTCACTTCCCATCCAAGAGGCTTCTTCAGTTCTGGGTGATGAAGCTGAAGCTTCTTGGATGAGAAGCAAAACGTCTTCAGGGATCTGCAAACAAGTCCAGCTGCCCTTGATTCAACTCTCCTTGGACTGCCGTCGTCGTGTTTTTTTATGGATTTGTTGGAAGCCAGTCTGTAGTTTTTGGCAGACCACCAACTAGAAGAAGGTAATGCGAGGCTGCAAGCTTGTGAATGATGACATAGCTGTTTTTCACATTGTGAGCTGATGATGTGTGCTTGTTCCAGGGACTGCAGGCTCCCTCCCAGGTCAGTGTAACTTTGAAAGTGGAGACTGCGGCTACATCCAGGACAAGGAGGAGGATGTAGCAGACTGGTTGCGAGTCCGAGGGCACACTCCCACCTCCTATACAGGCCCAAGGGGAGACCACACCACTGGGGTGGGTGAGTCATTTACTCATTTGCTTCATTTCACAGAGTTGTTTTTTTGGGGGGGTGGTGATTAAACTTGGAAATGTGATGCATCTTGTTACTGACTGGCCCAAGGATGCTTACATCATCTGTGAAGGGGCAACATGTTTACTTATTCAACATGGGAACGCCACCATATGCACTTATGTACTCATGTTGCTACTTCTGCACCACAGTATTATTCATAATTGTGTGAGTAGAGGCATTTTTCACTCAATGTGAAGGCTACAGTTACACATACTCGTATTCCTCCCATTTGCATATATTATATGCATACTGATTTTTTAAATAACATTTTTAATTCTGATGGAACTCATACTATGACTGTTTTCCACATGCTGTAGCTACGTGCCACTACATCCTGGTAATAGTGGCATGCACACTTTACACATTTCTTCTTAATATGTTTGAATTTTGGAAATGTCTGTTTGTTTAAATACACTATGTGGACAAAAGTATTAGGTCAAACCTCTTAATCATTGAATTCAGGTGTTTCATTCAGTCCAGTTGCTACAGGTGTAAAGCACGCCGCCAATGGACTCTGGAGCGGTGGAAACATGTTCTGTGGAACGACCAATCACACTTCTCTATGTGGCGGTCTGATGGACGAGTCTGGGTTTGGTGAATGCCAGGAGAACATTCCCTGCCTGACTGCATCGTGCCGACTGTAAAGTTTGGTGGATAACGCTATGGGCTTGTTTTTCTGGGGTCGGCCCTTAGTTGCCCCTTAGTTGCCCCTTAGTTCCAGTGAAGGGAAATCTTAATGCTTCAGCTCACCAAGACATTTTGGACAATTCTCTGCTTCCAGCTTTGTGGAAACAGTTTGGGGAAGGTCCTTTTCTGTCCCAGCATGACTGAGCCCCAGTGCAAAAGGCGTGGCTGGCTGAGTTTGGTGTGGAAGAACTTGACTGGCCCACACAGAGCCCTGACCTCAACCCCATCCAACACCTTTGGGATCAACTAGAACAGAGATTGCGAGCCAGACCCTCTCGTCCAACATCAGTGTCTGACCTCACAAATGCTCCTCTGGATGAATGGGCAAAATTCCCACAGACACACTCCAAAATCTTGTAGAAAGCCTTTTCAGAGGCGTGGAAGCTGTTCTAGCTGCAAAGGGGGAATAACTCCATATTAATGCCTATGGATTTAGAATGGGATATCAGAAACGGTCCTGTAGGTGGAATGTGCAGGTGTCCCAATACTTTTGTCCATATTTTTTTTATTTCTGCAGCCTTAACCCAATTTATTCTTGGGGATTAATAAAGTTCCATTTTATCTTTTATCTTCTATTTTTTTTTTCTTCAATTTACACATACTGTATCTCTGAATGGTAGCCAGTGTCAAGCCCCTCCCATTTTGTGTGTCCTCCAGGTTACTTCATGTACATTGAAGCCTCACTGATGCGGCCAGGCCACAAAGCCCGGTTACTGACCTCTGACCTGCGGGGCTCATCCTCCCCTCAGTGTCTGGTCTTCTACTACCACATGTATGGATCTGGCACTGGCATACTGAGTGTGTTCCTGCGCCAAGGCAACCTGGAGCGGGACACGTTGCTATGGAGACGGCGTGGCGAACAGGGTGTCAGCTGGATGAGGGCGATGGTGGACTACCACTGTGACGTCCGACATCAGGTATGTACTGATGTCGTAGATGTGTAGATGATGTGAGGGAGAGGGAAAGTGGAAATGCTAGACTAGTCTCTAATACACTGTCACATTCTGGTCTTTTTCAGACAGTTACCTCCAAACTTTAGCTATTAGTGCAAAACTGGACTCTTCCTCCCTGTTTTCTTGCTAATGCAGAGAAAGATGGACAAGGAAAGGCAGATTTTTTAGGTTGTACATATCTGAAACTTGATTGGTCGGTTCATAAATAAATTGGTAATGACAATGAGTCACAAAATCAATCCTTTGAAACCCAGGAGCCCGTGTGCAGGCTTCTATTGTCTATCTTGATACATTTCGGAAATGTTTTTTGCTAATTTCCTCTTTATTACAGATTTTTTTTTAGGTAGATTTTTCGTAATTCCTTCAAAATAATGTTTGGTTGATTTCTGGTAATTTTGTTATAGTGTTTACCTTTTTGGCCCACTAATATTCTGGAAATATATTTATGTTGCTTGTAATATTTGCTTTTTTTTTAAAAAAAGTGTCTGGTCATTTTCTGTTAATTGTGTTGGAGTTTTTCAATGAATTTTCTGGTCCTTTTTGGGGGTAATCTCTCACAATTTTTACATTGGTTTCACAATATTTTACTTTTTTCCGTAATTTTGTGGCAATTTTGAGGTAATTTCGTGGTAATTGTGGTAAATTATGGTAATTTACTTGAATATGTGGGTTTTTTTGCAGTGGTTTTGTGGTAATTTTCTTGTCATATTTTGAAAGACATCAAGTGAATTCACTCAGGTTTCAAAGGGTTAAAGCACTTGATATCAGTTTTGGAGGCCAATTATATTTAATTTTATAGCAAAACAGAATCACATAAAGTTGTTATTATAGTTAATGTAGCTATAGTGAATACACTTAATTTCAATAAGTGTTTTGATCTACAGTCAGTGAGCCTGTAGAACTGTAGGACATTGCTATGCCACAAAATAATGCATGCTGTAAATTCAGGTCCAGTTGACAGAACTGATCAAGTATTTGTTCACAGAGAATAAAGAGAATTGTTACAAATCTTCTTGAAAAAAAGGAAAGGATACATGAAAATGTTGCTTAATAAAATTAACTCAGGCATGTGCTTGCTTTCACTAATGTAAAAACCAGTGACTATTCAAACATACACAGCCAATGCACATAGCAAGCTTGACACAGTTTATGGATTTTGTGTTTCCTGCAGATTATATTTGAAGCCATCCGAGGACCCTCTATAAGAAGTGATATGGCTATTGATGATATTGGTTTTATAAAAGGACCATGTAAAGGTCAGTATTGTGCTTCTCTACAGTCATATCAGAGGAGCTCATGTCTTGCCAAGTCAAAACAGATGCAGTGATGTTGTGGCTGCCTGCGTTGTTAAAGTGATAGTTTGGATTATTCTACATACAGTATATGTCCAGAATCCTCAGACTCAGCAGTGGCAGTGTGGCGCCACACCAAATCTCCTGCACAGTAATCTGAGCTCTTTCATAAACTGAAGGTAGCTGGCGCTCCAGTGTCCCATTGGTGTGTCCCAGCTGAGAGCCAGTGAAAACTGACATGCTGATAGGGATCTGACAACTGAGGTCACTACACCTGTGTGTGTGTGTCATGTCATGACAAGCAAGATGGCCATGACATGAAGGCGAAACAGCAAAACAGGTGGTCTTATAATGTGCTACTGTGTGATGAACATGAATTTAAATCCAAATCCAAAACTTCACCAGAAGTATGGCTAAGTCTCTTTTCCTCAGAAATGTGTACAAACAGTAGTATATTGGTCTAGTGTACTATGGAGAAAATAAAAAAATCACCATTAACAGTTTCTGCGCTGACAGAGAGAGAGACAGAGAGATACAGGCTGCTCTAAACCTTTTTTTGTTTAGAATATTTTTATTTATTGTGTTAAATTAGTAGATGTTTACTTATATGGCTATTGATTTTAAACCCTCCAGTATCTTACAGTATCTTTCCAACAAATACAAAACAAACAGAGTCAAAGAACACAACCTCCATCCACCTTCAGTAGTGGACTTAATAACAAGCATTAAAGCATAACAGGTACTACAAAGCAGGAGCAAAGTGCATTTTCATAAAGAAAAAACACACCTAATCTTGCATTTCTGACAGGAAAAGTACAGCAGTTGTAGTTATATAATCCTTCAAAAATATATATATTATTCTTAGGTTTGTCAACTAGGCCCGATGCACTTGCATTCATTTTGGAGCAGCGCACTCCTGGCCACACAGACTTTCTTGTAACAGGGAAGGAACCGACAGGTCAAAGGATAACGCTTGTATGGAGTAGCAAATACAATGTATGTTTAAGAACCCTGCTGTCACTTTAATCTTCCATCAAATTAATGTATGGAGAAAATAGCACAATTCAAATCCCAGGAGCTTTGTGCTAATATTGGAATTTGCGGAAACTTATAAGATTGAAAAATGCATTTCAGAGGCTGTGTAATCATGATTTTGTAAACTAACGAGACTTTTCACAAACAGCAGAACTGTTGCTCTTTGGGGTAACACTGTCACACTGACTACTTTATCAGGGTTTGCATTTTCTGTGTGTGTGTGTGTGTGTGTGTGTGTCTTGTGCTGAAAAAAATTCCCTTATATCAATTTATCCTCTCCCTCTACAGATCCTGGTGACATCATTCCATACTCAGGATTCTCAGAGTATTTCAATGAGATTGAGTAAGACCGGCTGGATGGATTTGTGTCTGATCTCAAGCTGGTTTAGTTTTAAAGTGTGTGATTGTGAGCAGTCCAAGACAATTGACTAAGGAGTAGAGCAATACTTCTGTGCAAACAGGGCCTAGACAGCACTGCACTACTGACCCTTCTGTGTTTGCAGTAATAATCATTTCATACTCACTGTGTCTCTGAATACAGACAAAGCTGTTGTAACTGTCCTCACTGATGTTTTTAAGGTGAATGTGATGGGCGGTGTTTTGGTGGTGTTTTCTGTGCGTAGCCCCAGCTGGACACCTTGTGGCAACAGCGTGAAACTGCACAAATGTACATGCATTTGTAAAAGATAAAGGCTCAGATTCTATTGCATTGCAAGTCAGGTACCTCCATCCTTCAGCCAAGACATGAAACATTTTTGTGTTCTGATTTTTGCCACACGGGTTTGTACTTCCAAGTTAGGGCAGCGTTAGGGAGAGTTAATAGAAGTGAGTAAAATTAATCAACCCTTTTTCACGTCTGTCCAATGGGTTGCTGTATTTCGAACATCAACAGATCACACCTGTGATTTTGCATGTTAAAATACTTAAAAAATGTATGCACTTCACATTTCTGCTCTTTCCCAAAGCAAGCAGTCGTATTTTAGAGCTCCAATATCATTTTTCCTCCCTTTTATCCAGCCATTGGTTTCCATTCATTCCACTATGATATGAAAATAAACTTTCAGAGACTTCAAACTTTCTTCACACCAGTATTTGCCATAATAAAGTCATTCACATTAGTTTTCCTAAAAGCAGCTGCACTGTTGTGGTTTGATGATTTGAAATTTGGCAGTGTGAAACGGTCCCTCCACCAGAAAATAGTCCCCGGGGAAATGTTTTGTTTACACAACCAGTTATCAGTTTTGTGGTTAATGAATGTTGACGACTTTGTTAGCCACAGGATCAGAAGATTATAAGGTGGCTGTTTCTACCAAAAATTCTAATTTAAAAATGTAGATATTTTGATTATATGTTGTGAAATCTGTAGTACCCCTGCAGGATTTGCAGAATGGATTGTTGCAGTGTAAACTGTGGACAAACTGTTGTAAATGGTCCAAATGTTCAAATTCTCTGGTATGGTCCATTAAGTATGTTTTAGCAGAATAATATAGGCTATAGGCCTAAGCAAAAGCACAACAGACACCAAACAGGGCTAACAGCTGTGCCAGTTATTTAGGCTGTAGACTCATCACTGCATTGTTCATCCATTAGACCTCCAATAGGCTACTCTGTGTTTATTTAATTGGATAGATTTTAATATAATGTCAGTATCAGGTCCTATGATGTGGAAATGGCTTGAGGCCTAATAGGTTGCCTATACTGAGTGCCAGTTGTCATCTGTGTAGTGGGCATTGATTTTAAGCCTCATCAAAGACATATTCAGGCCATTAGACCAGCCACCGTTTCTCCAAAGCAGATTTTGAAGAAGAGAAGAACACATGTTGTAAGAATCCCACGGATGTCAGGGACATCTCTTTTTGGGAAACTCCACTCCAAACGTGTATCACATTGAAGTCTGAGTGCCGACCAGCACTGTTTTGCAAATAAATCCCCACTACATGTGTCTATCTCTACTCCGATTCGGGGCTCAAGTCTGCAAATGTAGGCCATTTTATCATTGTAGGCCATTGATAAAATGGCCTACAATGATAAACACTTTCAGAATGTATGAGCTATCCCTTTAAATGATTTTCACATCCAATTCACCATGACAAAGGACTTCTATCCAGCTTAAGTGTAAAGTCATACTATAGGCATATTTACCAAATGTACTAAATATTAGGGACTCTTCTCTCATGAAAACCACTGAAGTGAATCCAGGTAAAAGACGCTGCATCCTCTTGGTCCCCCTTATTAAATCTTTGATAACTGCAAAGGAGGGGATGTTAAGAGAAGCAGATGAATAAGAAAATGTTTTTTAAGCTTTGAAACAACTGAGATGTGGGTTGTGCCCTAATATTTTGGACATTTGTGTTAAAGGCCCTTGGATTAATCACAAAGACTGCTCAGTATCTCCCTCTTCACATCTCTCTTGGCTTTTCCTCAACAGCACTATGGTTTTGTATTATTTTAAATTCTCTGCTGGTATTTTTGACTTAAATACATATTCACTGTGTATTAAAGCACTTTTGAAGCACAATGTCCAAGGAACACATGATGAAAGTGGTGCTGCATTCAGACAGGGTAATAATGGGCTGAAGCATGTTTTCATCAGCCATCTGCCTTCCTTGTGATACTTCTGCATCATTGCTTATATGCAACGTATGGATGGAGAAGAGAGACAGGATAAATCAAATAACTGAACTGTTTTTTTTACTGATTGATACAATACAGTTTCATCTGCAATAAAGTTGTGGGAATAAATCTGTTGTGAATGTGTTATTTACATTTCTGCCCAGAAAAATCATGATGAAAGTGTGAAGATTTCCTAAACAATTCTTTTTTTCCCCAGAGAAATCATCAGTGTGCTTTATTTCATTGCAGAACCAATGCATTTTAATGAGGGCTCTAGAAATATTTATATAGCACCGTAGAATAGCTAAGAAAGAAGGCTTACTTTGTGATGGAAGTGTAAAAAATGCATGTTTCACACCTGTGCCAGTTGAGCAAAAACCCAGGCCTTGGAGCGCCTTCTATCAGTCACTTCTGAAACAGCACTTCTCAATTACAGCACTGGGGGATGGCCTGCCATGTGTTTGTTGTATGCTCACAATGTATAGCTTAAATTGTTTATCTTGACTGAGCCAATCATTTTATTCACAAATAATGGCCTTCTTAGCCTGGTAAAGTTTAATTTCCACTAAATCAACAAAAATCAGTGTTGAAATTTATTACTTCATACTTAGGAATTTTTAAAAGCACATTCCATTTGATTTGTCTTGGCAGCCCTTGCTGTGCTCAAATGGATATGCATTTAGTGGAAAAAGTCTAAACAGAGCTTATGATGGAATGAGATACAGACACAAGGAAACAGGTAGTTTGTGCAAAAACTGAAGAGTTTTTACTTATCCAAAAAATTAAACCTATGGGTTAAAAATCCAAAAAGGCAAAAATAAACAAAACAGGCAGCTTAACACAAGCAAAACTAAAGCAGAACTATTGAGCTGGTCTAAATAACATACTGGGGGACAGAGGCTAGTTTAAATAAAAATGGACACAAGAGGGAAGAAAAAAGCAATTTCGATTTTAAATTCTAAAAGTTCCGTATATTTTAAAAAAAAAAATCTGGCAACTGAAAACTCAAGTCTCACCACAGAGCTACAAATCTTCAGGTATTGATTTTCCGGAAATTACAAGAGCTTTTTGCAATTTCAATGAAACTTAATAAAATTTAATCAAATATTTTCTTTTTTTGTTTGTATTTTGGTGTTTGGTCTGAATCATACTGCTTCAGTATATACCTCATGTGGGGTCATACACCCACCAGCCAGTTAAAATGTTTTTAGGCTCTTGCCAGCTATGAACTAATGAGACAAGTAGCTCAGAATTCTGATAAATTTTTCATGGGGAAAAAAAAAAAGGTTTTCCTAATTTATGAGACAAATTTCTTAGATTTCTGACTTAAGTGTTTATTTAGGAGCAGGCATCATGAAGAACCCTGGGGCTGATGGTTGTGTCATCTGGGAGATCTCAGCTCGTCACCAGGAAACATTTGCTGGCTGGTCCAAACAGCTCCTGATGAGCCTGGATCCTACAGGCCTGCAGGGTCACCCTGCCCTGCTCCCAACAGGAAGATGGGACAAAGAAGACACTGCTTCAGAACTCAGTTTGCTAGAAGGCTCAAAGAGGCTGATTGTTCTTGTAATCCCTGAGGTCCAAAGTCTTACCTGAGGACTCGTAACACTCTTTACTCAGGGTGTCTGATGGCCTCTCTCAGCTGTGGCATGGAGCTGAGCTCAGTCTTGAACTGGATGAGCTGTGCCACCAGCAGAGCCTGGCTCTTTCTCAGTTGGACTCTGATTACTGCTTTGCACACTCTTGGCATTCTCTCCATGAGCTTCATGAGATAGTCACCTGAAATGGTTTTCCAACAGTCTTGAAGGAGTTCCCAGAGATGCTGAGCACTTGTTGGCCCTTTTGCCTTCACTCTGCGGTCCATCTCATCCCAAACCATCTCGACTGGGTTTAGGTCCGGTGACTGTGGAGGCCAGGTCATCTGGCACAGCACTCCATCACTCTCCTTCTTGGTCAAATAGCCCTTACACAGCCTGGAGGTGTGTTTGGGGTCATTGTCCTGTTGAAAAATAAATGATGGTCCAACTAAATGCAAACCGGAGGGGATGGCATGTTGCTGCAGGATGCTGTGGTAGCCATGCTGGTTCAGTGTGCCTTCAATTTTGAATAAATCCCCAACAGTGTCACCAGCAAAGCACCCCCACACCATCACACCTCCTCCTCCATGCTTCACGGTGGGAACCATGCATGTAGAGACCATCCATTCACCTTTTCTGTGTCGCACAAAGACACGACGGGTGGAACCAAAGATCTCAAATTTGGCCTCATCAGACCAAAGCACAGATTTCCCCTGGTCT
>OMLB01015473.1:0-16878 GCA_900302555.1 Myripristis jacobus
TTTTTTTTGTTTTCCTGTCTCCCCGCATGTCTTCGCCAGCCGTCATCCGTCTGACTGTCTGAAGGTGTTGGTGCCATCTCCTTGTCCCTGATTTGATGAAAAAGACATCGGAGGGAACACTTCCTGACAGCCCATCCCAAAGTGTGTGGGAGACGCAGAGAGTGACACAGAATATTTCTCTGATATTTCAAATGAGGCTTATATCGAAAATATTGATGCACGCTCAACGTCCTCTTAACTGCTCGCCGCGGTTCCTCCTCTCCTGTGTGCAGCGGCAAATGAGGGAGATTGTCCAAGTAAATGATGGATTTTTGAGCGTGCATGGAGAAATGAAAACAATGCTCTTGAAAGAGTCAGAGGGATCACATGATAAACATATTGCGCGCAGATTTTCCAACAGATAATTGTTATTGCCAAATCCTGAGCGTGTTTCATGACACAGAATTCCTGCTTTGCTCTGATTCCCACTTGTGAGATGACACATAAACCGCTCAAAGGGAGAAAAAAAAAAAGAAAAGACAAGAAAGATTAAGTTAATATCTCAGTATTTCAAAAATTCTAATATCCTTCTAAAGAATTAAGGATAGATTTACAGCGGGGGATTGTACTACAGCTGTTAAAAGTCTATCTTGTTTACAGGAGCTGTTTCCTCGGGCTTCATCCAAAAAAAGGCTTGTTTCATCATGAAAATATAATTTAAACCATTCACCCTGCAGTGCAGCATTACAATAAAGTTATAGTTCAGATCGTTCAGTGGCCACTGTTACAATAATAAGTATTACCATAATATAGCTTAAATCACTTACCCACAGTATTACAATGCAAACTCTAAATGATGTCATAGCTCAAATCATTCATCTGCACCTATCCGTCACTATCGGGTTGTTTATCACATTATATCCACAGAATGATGATGCACAAGTTTAATTACAGATTGATGGATGCTTCATTCATCTTCCCTGTTGCTGACATCCTGATTAAAACGTTGCAAAAGATTATCTACGGTAGCCCCTATTTGTGTCCTTGTGTTCGTCTATTCAACTTTCATCTACTTGCCTGATTTATTCCTCTTGTCTATAAATAAGTAGACAGGGTCCATGTGATGGATTGGTCTGTTGACATTGTACCAACTGCAGGTAAACAATTACTATTCATGCTTCATCGTCGCAGAATCTATACCAGGATGCTGCCACTTAGCAGGGGACAAAAGGTGATGTTGTAACCCATTGTTTTAACATTTGGTCAAAATGTCATTCATTTTTATAATCAAATGCAACAGCAGAAATCGTGAAGTTTCAGGGGGTGTAATGGATTGAACTGAGAATATTTTGGATGTGAATTCCAGTCCATTTCTCTGTAAACAGTCGAATCACACGTTAATGAAAAGCAGGCCTGTTTTCACATCAGTGCACCGTAATGAAATTCCGTGGCATATGCCCGTGTCTTTAGGTTGTGAAACACACACCGGCCTGCAACCCTCAGCCGCTCCTCATATGCCACTCATTGTTTATTCAGAAATCAGTGTTGCTCCAACTCTCGCCCCCTGTGGGCTGGATCAGTCTGCGGTCATTATGTTGATACTACGAGTGAGTCACTGGGATAAGAGGGGGTTAAAATGTCTCTTCCTCTCTCCCTGTGTGTGTGTGTGTGTGTGTGTGTGTGTGTGTGTGTGTGTGTGTGTGTGTGTGCATGTGGTTGGGGGGCTGCTTACATGTACATCTGTCAGAGTGTGATTACAACGTTAGGAGTTTATGAACCAGCCCCTGTATCAACAATTATTCATGTCCCTCAGGCCACAGAGTGAAAGGCCTTTTTCAGACTACACTGTGGAAAAGAAGATTAAAGGGACTACTGTGAAGATGTATGACAGTATTGTATGAGGAAAACATGTCGCACAATATCAGCATTCAAATGCTATTCAACCGGGCCTTTTCTCTAGAAGATGGGTTTGTTTGCTCAGTTGGATTCAAACAGATGTCTGTCCCATTTTTGTTAAAACAATGCGATAAAAATTAAGGGAAATTCTCACCGCCTATGTTTAAGGACTATCCAGTGAGAAGGACAAACACTGTCATATATTAGGGATGCAAAGGTCATGCTATGACAATGAAGCTCAATGAGTCAAATTAGACCTTTGTGAGGGTGCATTTGTCCCACAAAGTGAGTGCAATTTATTATTTTTAATTTATAGGAAAATGACTCCCATGTATTATTTCCCATAAATAAAGACAGTACCGATACCTCTAGAATCTGTATATAACATCCATATAATGGTTTGATTTGTCAGCTTAGCTTGAAACATTTTTCTTTTGTCTAAATCAGTTGTTTATTAAGGTCTGGGACCCCCTGTGGCCGTCTCGAGGGGCTTCCAGGGGGGCCTCAGCAAAATTAGATATAGTTTCATCTGGCTTGGACTGTAATTTAATTCACATGATACAAATCGTTTTGGTGCAAAAAAAAGTATGATTTTTTTTTTGGTAACAGTATCTTTTAATCCAGCGGCTTTGAGTCCGTGTGTTAATGTTATGACATTTAAACAATTTACCACTTAACATGAACCAGAGGTATTACTGGGAGAATATCAAATGGGAGTTAAACAGTGCAGCTTAATAAAAGTCAGCTCGGGAGCCTGAAAGATGAACAAGTTTTAAAACCCCTACAGTATACTATATACGTAACTATACAATTATAGTTTTTGATATATTTTTAAAATGTCTATTCCCTCAGAATAGTGTCATTAACGCTGACCAGTGGAAATGTAAAGTCAGACACCAAGGCAAGATGAAACGCTGTGGTAACGGTAACTGGTCAGATGAAAGGAAACCACTGATGCAGTTAAGGTAGTTGTTTATGTGGAGCTACATTAACAGACAGTGACAGCGGCAGGCTGCTGTTTAGACTCAGTGGTGAAAGAGGGACGAAGCTCTGGCCCGTGGTTCATCGGCTGAGACATTACTGGGCCATTTCTATCTGAGGCGACGTGATGTCTTGTCACCGGACGCTGGCTCGCTTTGACAAGCTGTAGCACCTTGCTGAAGAGGCGGTGAGTGTCTCGAAGACCTCGTGTACACATACCATCAGCTTCTCTCACTCATGTTTTCTCACTGACTTGACTTGTGGAGAGAGGGTTTCTGCGTGTATGCGTGTGTGTGTGTGTGTGTGTGTGTGTGTGTGTGTAATGGCAAATTGCACTTAGCATCTGGCTTAAGTTAACTGATTGAGTTGGTGAGTGGAAGTAGTGATGGCAGCATCTTAATGGGGAATACCACTGAGTTTTAAGATTAGAATGTGATTTCTCCGCCGTAACAGTTCTGATTTGAATCAGTGATCACAAACAAGTGTCTCTTACTAAAAAAAACAAAACAAAACCAAAAACAAACAAGAAAGAGTTTCTCATACCACTCTTGCCACCGATAAGCAATGCCTTGAAGATGTACACTAAATAAAAATCAGTTATCAGTAATTTATTCTCATAGTCTTAAATTTGTTTCCCTTAAAACAAATGGAAATAAAAAAGTCAGTGCACTAAAATAATCCCACTTGTGTCCTTTGCTAATGAAGTTATTTCCACAATTTTCTTAAATCAAGTGTCATTTTCTTGATACTAGTGGACTGATCTGGCCCATTAAGCCTTGTTTCATCATATTTATACAAGTGGGATAAGTGGGATTATCTCATCCCACTGGCAGATTCCTTCACTTGTTTTAAGAAAAACAAGATTTTAACACTGAATATGAGGCTAAATGAGCCGTTTAGAGATTTTTCGCAGCGTGTGGAGCTCCACTGAGAGTCGCCTCGTAACACGGAAACAGTGACTCCAGAGGTCTTCTGGTTTGATGTGGAGATTAAAAGCTCATTTCATGACTTAAATATGACTGCGGTACTGTAAAGCAAAGTTCATTTAGGTGTAAAAACTTCCCACTGTGACTCTCTGGGCCCCCAGAACCAGTCAGCCATATGTTGTTTTCATCAGCTCTTTGCTCTGAACTGCAGGCTTACAACGTGTTTGTTTGTGCGATGTCTGTCAGCATAACATCGCAGGACAGACTCACTTCTCCTGTTTCTGTTTTTTTTTTTTTTTTAACAAGAGTGCCGCTCAAGTTCCTAAATATTGATTGGACTGTGGTGGTCCACAGGGAGAGCATGTGAATTGTTTAATTGAGCGGTATACCCTTTAAAGTGGCATGTTTGCTTTAAACATTAACTTGCGTCTGCCTGGAGCACGTGTGGCGTGTCGTGTTTCCAGGTATTGTACATCTGTTTCCTTTCATCATGAACGATGGATCACAAGATTTATTGCATATCTATTATTGTCCTTTATGATCATGTGAATTTCCTGTGTGTTCCTGTATTACAGCGCCTACGGTACGAGCATTCATGTGTGTGTGTCCGTGTGTGTGTATGCATACTGTATGCACGTATGCTTTCATGTGTGCATCCACACTGTGACTTATACGGACACAATGCATAGTTCAGTGAGTCTCAGAAGAGATCTATCAGTTTCATGCCCTTCCCTCTCCTCCTCCTCTTCTATCCCTCGGGAATGGAAGACATTTCTTGTGAGAACAAACCTTTAATTGTCTGCCCTGCCGACATGTAAGGGAAGTGATGCATTATATTATATCATCACTCTCCCCTGATGCCCCCCGAGTAACCCGTGAATTAACGATTCCTCTTAATGGACGTATTGTTGTCCAAATTTTACTCGTAACCTCTCGGTCAGCTGCTGAAATATGTATGTGACTGTTAAAGCAGCAGTCAGCCTGTGGATCTGTAGGTTAGACGATCCAGTTGTTTAAAAATTCAATCCCTTCCTGTGTGTTTATAGGCTTTCTGACCAACATTAGAAATATGCGTGCAGGACTGACGCTGGTCCAGGTGCATGTCTGCTCCTGAGGACCGAGGCTGATGAAGCACATCCTGCAAAAACTGCGCCGTCTCTTTTGTTCTTCCCTCAGCGCAGCGGCACCAGAGGGGAGAGTTGAAGAGGGACTGCAGCTGAGTGACAACACTGACTGAATTACCCTTCACCCCCCCCCAAGAGGGTGCAAGTTTGGGTCAGTTACTATCGACAAGCATCCATGAAGCTGTGGAGTAGCTGTGGGGGAAGGAGCGAGGCATTGTTGTCTTTTTTTTGTGTGTGTGTGTGTGTTGCTGCTATCAGGGTAAATATGGCTGGAGTTAGACAAAACATATAAAACTGCAACACAGAACCGAAGTAACAGAGTGTACAAATCTCCCAAAACACAACCTTTATATTAGCCCATCGTCTGGAAGGTGTGAGAACACATCTTTTCCGGTGACTGACGGTTAAATCAGCTGTGGAATTACAATGCTATGTTTCCTTTCCTTTTTCCTCCTTTTTTAACATGTTGCATTACACAAACCGAGCCCGTATTGGGGGACTAATTAGGCAGAGAAAGTAAACCGTGAAACCCTGTATCGTTGAAAGGCTTGAGAGGGGAAAACAGCAATGCATTCTCAGACAGGAGACTGTTTGGTGGACCTTATTGATTCAGAGGCAGAGGCAGAGATCAATGAAAAGAAACAGGCTGAGACAAAGAGTGGCATTTAAGGGTGGAAAAAGCTGACATTTTCTCCATCACTGTCACAGCCGCAGCCATAAAGCAGCAGCAAATATTAAAACATTTCTCATCTGCGCGGGAGTATTGGCAGCAGAAATTGTTTTCTCCTCGGTGTGATACTCAGGCTGAACTCCCAGAAGGATCCCCGGGGACTGCAGATTGGTGCCTGTGACATATCGGCGCCAGCATTTACACACACCTGCCACTCATTCCCAAACAGCCCAGGAGCAGGGCTGTAGAGGGCAGATAGGAGCCGAGGAGGCTGTCGGTTGGACTACTGTCAAGGTGGGTAGGTGTGGTAGAATTCATCACTGATAACGCGCTTATAGTGCAGGGTGCATAGAGCGCTTCTATTAGTCAGCAGTGTCCTCGACCGAGCATGGTGGTTATGCATTGGTAATAAGTGTGTGTATACATATATATTAAAAAAAAAAAATCTCCATTGTACTAAGTCATTTAGTTATACTTAAAATCTTGTTTTTCTTAAAACAAGTGAAATCTGCCAGATAATCCCACTTGTTTCCAACGCTAATCAAATTGTCTCTGGAAATTTCTTGAATCGAGTGCCATTTTCTTGATCCTAATGGGCTGATCTGCCTTAATCTGCCTTGTTTTAACATATTTATTCTGGTTTGGGAGAAAAAAAAAAATCCTCAAACAAGTATAACTGCGTTGGAAACAAGTGGGATTATCTCATCCCACTGGCAGATTTTTTCGCTTGTGAGAGAAAAACAAGAATCTGAGGCGGAACAGGAGACTAAATGGTTTGGCAGGTTGGAGATTTTTTGGGCTGTGTATGCACGCTGTATGAGATTGTGTGTGTGTGTAATTCTGCGTATGCTGTGTGTGTGTGTGTGTGTGTGTGTGGGCGCACGTGTCCTGTCCTTCCTGTTCGCTCCCTGAGTCTTGAACTCTGAGTGACACGGGTACGGCAGGGTCATATGTCTATTTGTGGGATAAATGATATTATGCTACGCTAAGAGAATTACATAGAGGATGTCCCTTGCAGTCAGCAGCCTCAGTGATCAGTCATAGTTACTTTGTGTGTCTCTTAAGCTCCTTTATCTACAGTCATACACTCGTCTGGAATGAGTGTGTTAAACACATCTTAGATCACATCCCCTCATTATGAGCCTATCCTTACGCCTGGGAGAGAAAGACAGGGAGGGAGAAAAAGAGGACAATGGAGAGAGACGAAGAAATAGAAATCAGAAGAAAAAAAATACAGCACGTTCATTTTTAGAGTTCCTTGTACTGATTCAGCAGTCCTTCTTTTGCAAGTATCAAACATACTTCTGCACATACACATTACTCTCCCTCTATCCTCACTTGCACATCTCTACATCTCATCTCTCTCTCTGCACCTGTGCTTTATCCATCCCTCCCTCCCCTTATTTCTCTCTCTTGCTCCATCTTTCTCCCACCAGCTCTCTCTCTCTCCCTCTCCCTTTCAACTTTTCCCCTCACCTCCTCCCACCCCTCCTCTCTCCTCTCCCACCTTCCCTCCCTCCCTCTCCCTTGGTGGTATTTGATAGCAGTAAAGCAGGATGCAGGAGCGCAAACAGCAGGTGAACCTGCTCTAATACTCAGCTGTGCCATCTGCTGTGGTCACATGACTTCGCTGCAAACCCACTCTAACGCCATGTTGCCCCATCATACCTGACACATCAATCAATCATGACCTGAGAGAGGAGGAGAGGGAGAGAGAGAGAGAGAGAGAGAAGGAGAGAGAGGGAGAATGAAAAGAAAATAAGGCAAGAGTTCATTGTGTTCTCCGTGAGTGATGCTCAGATATGCCATCTTCTTTTGACATGAATTTGCGATGCTGCCCTTGCTACCAGTCAGCGCAATTTTGAAAATAATGAGGTGCAGCAGTGAGATGTGTCATTCTCCCAAATTTTGTCCAAAACAGGTCTATGGTTTCTGAGATACTGCATGTGAAATAAACAAGTGAAAAACAATGCAGCCCCCCCCCTGTGGCTTAATCAGTGTTCAGATGTGTCATACCCCCCGAGTTTGATCAAAATTTGATCAGCAGGGTCTGATTTGTAGTGTGATCGAGGAATGGATGGTTCAAATGAGCAAACAGACAAACAAAAAAAAAAATGGAAGGAGACTGATCCGGCAGTCGTGTGATTTCACCAAGGGCTGGAAAAAAAAAAAACGACAAACAAATAAAGGGGAAAATCAACAAACCTCTGCGTCACCCGAAAGGTCTTGATAGGGTGTGAAGAACACATTCAATTACCGCAGCACTGGCCACGGGAAATGATTTCTGTCAAAACTGTCCTTACCACAATTAAGCTGTGTTAATTATGTATTTCATTAAGTAAGTGGATTAGAAGCAGTGCTGATGAAATCACAACGGGGTTTGCTGGAGGCTAGGCTGCAGAGAACAGACAGGAAACGACTGATATCTCTCTCTCTTACTTACACTGCTCCGTTATACCCTGAAATAACCCTATAAATACTTAACACCTTTACAGGCCTATCTAGGCTGTTTTCATTCGCGCACAATCACCTACGCGCCGTATCTGCATACCTTTCCGCGTGCTATCATATAATGTAATTGTGCCATAGATACTGTTGACATCCACATGCTGTTTGCAAGTCCTCTGGAAAACTATGCATGTGAATTCTCTCCATTTCATCCGAGCCAGTTCATTACCATTCAGGTGCAAAAAAGAGATAAAGCAAAATGCAGATCACACTTTCTGTCTCTCCCTCTTTCGCACACACATACTCAGTCACTCACATCAACTCTTTCATTCTATCTCTCTCTCCCTCTCCCTCTCTCTGTGTTCTCTGATGTTTTATTTGATATCCCACAATAAAGCCTCTCTTTGAACTGCCATCAATTGTGTATGGATTTTTCCTCTGAGGAGAAACAGAGAGCTGTCTGAAAGGGCTCCAGTCCCGCAGGCTGCCCTCATATTGATGCAGAGGAGTATTGCCATCCTCATTGCTGGATCAATCACTCACGTCACTGTTGTTTTATGGCTGGGGCCACTTCACAGAAAGAAGCCTGACAACATCACCGCAGAGGTTTGCAAAACGATACAGCTCTGATAGTTGAGGAGGGCGGAAGGGGTGGTGGAGAGGGGTGTGGGAGGGTTGCGGAGGCAAGAGGGGATGAATTGAGATTCTATAACTATCACAGACACACACACACGCACACGCACACACGCATTTGCTGACACACATACGCACATACATCTTGCTCTTGTCTGTTTTCATGTCAGATGCGAACATCGCTCTCAGAGGCTGCAGCTCATCGCCTGGTGTGGTGAAGTCAGGCCGTATCTGCCGAGAAGACCGCAGGACGCCGTCGTGGTTTGGTCTGATCTGGTCGCACCTTGGAGATTACAGCTGTGTCCCAACGCAGGGGCCCGGGTGGCGTATTTAGAGGACAGAAGTTTAAGTTAGTCCTAATTAGGATGGTCGACTGAGCCTCATCAACAGTTCCTGCTATTAGTGTAGCCTCACAAGACATGCTTGTACATCATTTTTACATTAAGCCAACAAGAGAAGCGCACTAGTGATGGTCTGATGACAAATCTCGTGTCCTGACATGATCCAGCTGCATGCACAGTCATAAAAATAGGAAACAATCATGTTGCAAAGTGGAAGTTTATTTATTTTACGCCTTTTCTGAGCACCTATTTACGTTGGGTGACATTGTTTAATTGAATTTAAAATATTTGCGATGTCCACCCATGCTGTGTGCTTGTTTGTTCATCTAACTTGGGCTGAAAACATCATAGAGGAATGAATGCTTCTTTACTTAAAAGAAAAGCCTCTCTACATCCATCTCTCCGTTTCCAGCCATTAGTGTTTCTGAGGCATGGTACACCTGCAACATGTCATCCAAAAAGAAATCAAGCCACTGGTGTTTTTTAACCCAAAATGGCACCGCTTGCTACCCTCACTGAAGCTGCTGGCTGCTATTTATTCTGCACCACCCCTTGTTTCAATCACTGCCATCGGGTTCTTTTAGGAATAGATGTAATCCGTACTGTAATCCCTAATTTCTCTTTCATGTGGTGCCACTGGCTTTCCAAAATGACAGCTGTGCAAAATGGATTTTGGGTTACAGAGGGCAGCAAAAGATACACCTGTTGTGCTCTGCTGAAAGAAAGCCGCATATCTGGGCCGCATTTGGAGGGCACTTTGGTTTGGGACGGCCTTGTCGAGCAACTCTGACAGTCTTGACATGGGACTACTGGGATAATCTGGATGTCGGTGATGTTCTCCCACCTTCGTCTTCCTGTTTTACTTTGTAAGCGGAGCTGAAGGACAAAGAGGAGTGCTGGAGGCAACAACACTTTCAGCGCCCTCAGGTCTTACTTCGGCTCAAACTTGGTCCAGACTCCCCGGTTCGGGCTCAAGCGCGGCCCGTCCCGCCTGCAGCCGGTGAAGCCGGGTCTTTGAGAGGTGCAGCGGCAGACACCAGAGCCCCTCACCACAGCCATCAGTCATCGCCCTCACTCTGAACTCTCCGTGACCTTCCCCTCTCCTCTGGAACACAAGTTGGCTGCGTGCACTCTGGCATCTCCATATTCACCTTAAAGAGACAGGCCCCTTCGGTTTTCTTTGCTTTGTCAAACACACCTCGCCGGGACGGTTTCCTTTCTCGGCGCCTATTAGGTGTCCGAACGCAAAGTAGAAAGAGCGGGGTGAGAGGAGACGGATGAGGCCTGGTTGGAATGAAGTGGAAGTCTTCATGTCCGGTGAATGGCCCTTTAATTCCCTCTCCTGACAGAAGGCAATGGCAGCCTGGAGGAGGGTCAGGACACCAGTTGGCATGAATAGACACATTTTTGTCTCGGCTCCAACTTTCTCTGCACTCTGCCTCCACTGACTGTAACATCTCATTTTTTCCCCCAAGCTGGAAGTCTCAACAGCCATTCTCTTGTCATTGGAAGGCGGGCAGGCAGCTCTCTGTCTCTTCACTCACAGATGAATAGAAAACATTGTGCCAAAAGCTTTGGAGTCACCAAGCTGTTTTCGATTGCATATAAAACACAAAATCTGAGGACGTGTTTGAAAATGACAGGCTGATTGGCTGTGGTCATTTCAGGCTGTGTGGGCCTCATTTTTTCTGTGTTTCATCAGTGGGTGCATTCATCCATTCACGATAGATTGAAGCAGTAGCCTTTAATAAAGTCACTAGGCTTGAAAATATATGAATAAAATGACATCCACTGCCTTGGATGGATCAAATTGACTTATCCTGGTAATAGCCCAAGGATAATGTGTGCGTGTGTGTGTGTGTGTCAGTGTGGAGGGAGAGTGAACAAGAGAGAATGAAAGAAAAAAAGAGAAGGGGAGAAAGAGAGATGGAGATAGTGGTGAGACAAAGGCTGGAAAGACAAGAATATCAGAGAAATAAAACAAACTTGACCTGAGGGGACAGAATTCAATGAAAACCTGGAGCTGGACACATGTCTTTGAATCTTATTTGTATTGGTGAAAGTGACCCATCTCAGGCACAAGCATTATTAGGGATGCCGGGAAGGAGAAAAACAAAGCCATTAAAGGAGAGAGCAGAGGAGAGAAACTGACAAACTTGATCCTAACAAAGTTAAAGGGTTATTCAACACAAAACATCAAAATTATGAGTCCAATTTTCCCAATTCTGCAGCAATTTGATCGCACTGCGCCACTCAGGGCTCCCAAATGCAATGATACACCAGAGAAGGCATGAGGAGTCGGACAAAGGGAGCGCTGATACCCAAGAAAGTTTCATATTTCAATCAATTACGAAAAGAAACAAATTCATCTCTCGAGCAGTAATATCCATCAGATGTTTCTCTCACATTTTTTTCCCCCCTCCTTCTTCTTCCTTGTCCAGCAGATGGGTGCTGAGCCGTGATGTTGACGGAGTGGTCGTGAACCACAATAATGACAGTCAGAAGCGATGGCTGTACAAGGAGACACATGTCTGTTCACTGCTCTTCAAACGTGCAGCTTAAACTCCTGCTATGTGTGAATAAAGAGGACAGGAAGTGGCAGTTTGGCAGCTCCAACCAGGAGTGTCACTCTCAATTGCATCCCCTGCCAGCTCCAGACGCGTCGCACGGCCGAAGAGGTCACGGGTCTGACTCCTCTCTTTCTCTCACTCCTTTTCTCTTTCTCTGTGTCTCCCTTTCTCTCCTCTCTCTCTCTCTCTCTCTCTCCCCTTTTTCTTCTGCTTTTCCAGGACGTTCTCTCTCTTTCGACGCCACCTACGCAATGCAGAACAGACAAGAGGAAGACAGACTGATGTAGGGAAGACGCGAGCCAGAGCGACGGCGGCACATTTTTTGAAAGCTCCGATAAAACATGAGGCTTGTCTTGTCAGATTACCCTGACACCCTGTGTCAAAATCCCTGCCATGTCAGGAGACTGTCTCTGTGAAGCAGATGTCCTGAGTTTGCCTTCCTTTTCTGGACAGAGCTGTCAAGATTTTCTCTTGAAGGACATTGAAGACATTGCAGATGGAAAGAATGACTTGTCTGAGGTTTTGCCTCTCTCTCTCTCTCTGTTTCTTTCTCTCTCTCTTTCTCCCTCCTCTCTCTCTCTCTCTCTCTCTCTCTCTGCCGGGAATGAGTTGTATGATGAGAAACAGTACCCTCTGTGAGGAAGATGGTGTTGGTCTTGAAAAGGTTACGTGCACTGGAAACAAATAGAATTACATCAACCTATTAGCATTTTACTCAAAAGACAAAATTTACAGGGTGAGTATAAGGAACTTGGTGAAATGGTTAGAATGGTAAAACTGGTGAGAATATGGATAGTATGTTTTTTTTCACATTGCACTGCAAAAACTCTTCATTCTAGCAAGTCATCCAGTCTCATATTCAATCTCTTAAAAAATGTTTTTGTTAAAACAAGTGAAAAAAAAAAATGCTTGTGGGATGAGATAATCCCACTTGTTTCCAATGCAGTTTCATTTGTTTCTGAATGTTTTTTTTTCTGGGAACAAGTATAAATATGTTGAAACAAAGCAGAATAAGGCAGATCAGCCAAAAATGACACTTGATTCAAATAAATTCTGGAAACCAGCTGAGGACTGGAATCAAGTGGGATAGCTCTGATTTTTTTTTCTTTTTCTTGAAAGATTGCCTCGTTTCAAGCGGAATTAACTCACCCCATTTCAGATTTTAAGGCAGAATATGACGCTAAATGATTTGATAAAATGGACTTTGCAATGCAGGCCTGTGGATGCCTACAACGGTGAAGCTATACCATCGGTTCTTTGCCTCAAATACCTACAGCATCACGTTCAGCCCCTTCACGTGACACTGACAAACTGAACCTACGCAATTATAAGATTACATGTATTAAATTCAGGAACCTAGATTAAAATGCACTCATGAATGTCATTTGTATCTGATAAGAAATGGTTCCTGAGGATAATAAGCCCTTGCCAAACAGAAGGGAAGTCAAATGGATTTTGATTCCACTCCAAATCATTCAATAGCTTCCCACTAATGTAACTTGATCAGAGCACTCTCAAATCCGAGCCCTGTGAAATGACAGTTGAGATTAATTTTGTCAGCCTTGTAATCACGCCTTATTGATGTGTTTCCTGTGAAATGGCACATTGGAAAGAGCAGCGCCAGCCATGGGCAACTGTTCCCTATAGTGGTCATGGATGGACATTTGATGTTGACCTCTTGAACACACACCCTCATAACATCCGGCAAGCACAAACACACATACATCGGACGCGGACACCCGGGTAATGCTCTATTATGCTGATTTATTGAAGGTTAATTTAATCACTCTTGTAATACCTGACCAGAGGGTGTTCTTACCCGCGAAAAACCCCCAACTAGCAGGGAAAAAAAAGGAGAAAAACATGACAACAAATCAAAAAGTGATTTCATGAAGGTGGCACCAGAGACAAGCCAATCCATCAGAGGGGTGGCAGAGTGTGGACGTGGTGCCACGCGTGGTGCCAGGCGAGGTGCCAGGCGGTCCAAGGCACATCCTCCATGCCAGCGCCCCGAGGCTGTGTGTCCTCATCGCAAGGACAGAGAGGTCGTTAGGACCGAGTGCACTAAATCACACACCTCCTCCCACCCACTGTCAGGGCCGACAAAGCAGGTTGATAGAGAAACACAGGGAGAGGTGAAGTTACTGAGACATCAGCTACTGGTCAAGTCCACCGGTTCATTTCAACAAAACGCTCTCCAAGGAATGCAGATCATATCCTCTTATCTCAATTAATACCATAATATATGATTTTGTTGTGACACTTCCCCTGCTTTTGAGAGCACCCCGATGTCAACAAGGCTTTGCAGAGAGTGAGTGATTCCTCTTAAATGCATTTTAGAGTTTTGCACAAATACATTTTCAGAGCTAAGTAAACAATGCAGGCCATTATCTAGATGTATTGTCCATGTATCTTGTGCTCTGAGGCAGAGATCAGCGAAACAAAGAGAGCGACAAAGGAGAGAGACGGAGAAACAGCAAGAGGGAAAAAAAAAAAGACAGGGAGAGATAGAAAGCGAGAGACGGAGAGGGAGAAAGACAGACAGAGAACCTCCTCCACCACCGAAATACATCAGCATTGTGAACAGCACAGGCAGATTTTCCATTCCGTCAGCATTTTTCTTTACGTGCTGGAGAGATAGCTAAAGGTACCACTTAATGTGCTGGGAGACAGGATCTAATGGATTGATACACAGGTTTTGACATGCTATTTGAGCATGGAGCTCGCTATAATTGGCCATGTCATTGTGCATTAAACTAACGATATATAGAGTAGTGCCCTGAGACGAGTGTCTTTAGCAAATCTGTCAGATATCACACCAAAATACCTTTGACAGCTATCTCAGGCAGAGGCAGCCCACTGCAACACAGCAGCATAAAAACCTATACTCACTAGTGCAGGCGCATTTGGAAATCAAGCTCCCTTAAACTCACCTCACTGTCTCCTTCCCTCGGTGTCTCTCTCTCCATCTCTATTTACCTTCCTGTTTGCTTCTTTCCTAAATCCTTGTTGTCTGTGCACAGTCTCAGCATCATCACAGCATCACTGTAAATCCTTGGCTGAACTGTAGCACACATCTTTCATTGTATCTGCATAAACTGATTGTATTTCAAGTACAGTTGCAAAAGAATATAATATCATATAACCTTCTTGGCACAGCTAAAGACAGGCCAGTGACCTTAATATTGGTTGTCAAGATGTGCGTGACCTCCTCCTCTACAGTGGAAACAGGGGTCAGAGGTCCAAGGTGAAGCCAGCCTGGCTCTGCCCATGACTCCTGCCCTGCTGTCACAAACTATCATGTCACCCTTTGGTATGGAGGCAGTGTGAATAGACAACACTTCCTACATTGTCTTCCATCCTGGCACACAACGGCTGAGAGACGCAAAGGTCATTAGTAGGCTGTGACATAGTCGATAAACAAATGATGTGTCAGATCGGACATAGTGAAAAGAGCATTTGCTTTGTTGCTCTTTTTTTTCTTTTTTTTTTTTAACACAGAGAAAAACTGTTTATCATCTGAGCCGGGTGGCATTTTTGAACACCCTCAGGCTTCTGTAAATCTAACTGAAATCCCCGTGTATGGATTTTCAGAATGACGTACTCGCGTGTGATACAGTACGTCTAAATCAGTTTGCATGCCTGCACCGGTACACCGAGACAGGTGCAATATTTTTCACCGCGCTCTAAAGACATCCAACACTATTTTGGCAGCCATTTTGTTTTCCTAAATACATAGCCTCTCCTCCTCAGCTGTCTGTCTGTCCGTGCTGTCAGCCACTCTCGTGTGATTGGTCTGATGGGCTTGATGCTCATCACTCTGTCAGGCCGGGCTCGCCTTTCATTAGTCTGGGCCCCTCCATCCGCCACACTCACACAAATCACATTGACATCCAAACTCCTCAGATCCACAGAGCAATTTAACTGATATTCATTAGAGGGATGACAAGAGCTGATGGGAGATCTGTGGAGTGGCGGAGTGGGGGGACTCATTCTCCTCCTATCCTATCCCTGTCCTGTCCGCCTCCTTTCTTCCCCCTTCACTGCTGACTTTGTTTTAGGAGCATTGAGGCGCAGCGGCGTCTATAACTACCCAGCCCTCAAGGATACTCAAGACAAAAGAACAATGGATAACACATCTAATCTCCTCTTTATTATCTTAGAAAAATACAATCTAGAAGAGTTCTGTTTTTTTTTTTTTTCCCGTTCTAAATAATTGGCTACAGCAGATCCACAGCCTCCACAATGCTCTCCTCTAGCAGTCTCTATAATGCTCATCCAAGCAGAAGTCCAATCATTTAGTCCTCTCCCTCCAGCCCCTCATTAACCCCCAAAGTGTCAACTATCTCATTAACGCCCCCAACCATCTTCGCTCTGAGTCCTTCACTAAGCCTAAACCATTCCATCAAAACATACAGAGAGTCCAAGGAGAGGGAGAAAAAAACATTGTTCATGTCTAAGAGATAATTTTGTATCTGAAGACTGAATAAGCTTTGAAAACTCACAAGATATTCAATAAGGCAGTTCAGGCTTTTTCATTTGCATTATCAATGGCTACCGGTCTGAATCCCATCTTTCAATTATCATCCTTTGTTAAGGGCTTTATTCTGCTTGTCAGATGTGAGTCATCACTGGGTTCTCCCGCAACGTTGGACCAATGTATCCTAAACGTCGCAGGGCCGGGAGCAAGTCTGAGGCGGTAATGAGTTTGTGTGAGAAGACGGGGTCAGGACACAGTGTGTGTGTGTTAATTAATCTGTTCCCGGGTGGGAGGAACTGAAGCGAGATGATGAGATTTAAGAGAGTAAATGGGTGTGCTGCTCTCGAGCTGTCCTCCGTTGAGTGAGCGAGCAGGGTTAGAGGCTGGGCAAATGGCCGTCACCATAGTAACCAGATAACTTCCCAGCCCAAGTCACTCAGTCAGTCAGTCATGACAAGCCCTGCTTGGGAACATCAAACAGAAAGAACATGGTGTCCCCAGGCATCTTCAAATAAGACAAAGGTAGATGGTACCAAATCTGTCGGGTAAATGTGTGCATGTGTGTGTGTGTGTGTGTGTGTGTGTGTGTGTGAGGGAGCAGGCCTCTGCAGTGCACAGTGACAACATCGAAATGTCTGTGTGCGTATCTTTCTCATTAAATTTAAAAGGATATCAAAATTTTTCATTACATGGCACTGAGCCTGAATTGTGACTGGTCTGATAGCATCAACACCTGCCAGTAATATTGTTAGATCCAAAGGCCTGCTTTGAGGGAATAGCACCTGTCTATGCATTCTGCAGCACTGTCAGCTTGTCTCAACGTGCGTATA